>CABHPP010148833.1:17520-33899 GCA_902168425.1 Peromyscus attwateri | reverse complement strand
AGAGGCAGGCGGATCTCTGTGAGTTCGAGGCCAGCCTGGGCTACCAAGTGAGCTCCAGGAAAGGCGCAAAGCTACACAGAGAAACCCTGTCTCAAAAAACCACAAAAAAAAAAAAAAATCATTTTTGTCGTAGAAGTACCTTGTGCCACCAGATGCCAGTGAAATCTTGCAATGTTTTTTGGCTTAAATTGACTTAGTTCACCCTAAGAGTAATGGTTTAAATATTGAGCTACTCATGAATGTACCTGTGTAATGAACAGAGGAATTTTCCCAAGTTCCTGCCCTGAGAAAATTCCTCCCACAGTTCTGGAAAGACACTGAGGGATACCTACCTACACTACGCTCTGGTCTGTAAACTTTATTCCTCTATGACACAATTCTATTTACACAGTTTCAGCCCCGTCCTCACACTCAGCTCCTCTCTGTGCCCAGTTTCCCTGTCCTCATAGTTTTAGTAAGCTCCTGTGCTTTTGACCTCATCTTCGTCCTCTGTCCCTTCCTCCTCCATCTATATTCTTCCTGGCTTCTTACCCCTGGCTCTGATAAACTCTACAAGAGATCTGCTTCACCCTCTAAGGAATCTGTCTTCCTCTCTTCTCTCTGGCCATGCGGTTCTGTCTCTCCCTCTGGAATTCCTCCAGTCCTTACTGCACCTGGTTATGTAAAAATCCCTGTTGTCCTCAGTCAATCTCCCTGCCATGCCCCTAGGCATGAAGGAAGGGAATGGTCTGCGCTTCATTTGCACAGGAAACAAAGCTGTGCATCTAGGAGCCTGCTGGTCTCCTAGGCTCAGTGGGGAGTTAGTACCTAGTGGAACAGTTTCTGAGAAGCTTAGCTGTTTGCCAAAATGGTCTATAGTATTTGGGCACACAAGAATTTCACAGCTTAAGACAGCTGAAATATTAAAAACTGGATGCTTTAATATCCAGCTGAATCTGTAATATATTCTTGCGGCCCACAGGACCTGTGTAGTGAGGTCTTAACCCCAACACTAAGACCACCCCAGGATAGCAAAGGTTAGTTGTGAGATTAACAGTGCCAGATGACAGTGTGTTCCGAGATGAGTGAGTCTGCAGCCCAGAGCTCTGATGGCAAATGTGTCCTCCTGTATCTTCTTCTTCCTAGATCAAAAAGGTGGCAATCTACTTGTGCCGGAACAACACCATCCAGACTATGGAAGAACTTCTCTTTGAGCTGCAGCAGACGGAGCCAGTGAACCCCATCGTCCAGCACTGCGACAACCCACCTTTCTATCGATTCACAGCCAGCAGCAAGGCCTCCGCCGCTGCTTCAGGTGGGGACAGGCCACCTGGGCTCACGTCTTGTCAGAGGGCACTGAACAGGTCTGAGCGGGTCTTACTATTCACTTTCCTGGCAATGTGTTCATTTAAGAGATGGCTTAAGAATAGCTCTCCAAAGGCCGGGCGGCGGTGGCGCACGCCTTTAATCCCAGCACTCGGCAGGCAGAGCCAGGCGGATCTTTGTGAGTTCGAGGCCAGCCTGGTCTACAGAGTGAGATTCAGCACAGGCTCCAAAACTACACAGAGAAATCCTGTCTCGAAAAACAAAACAAAAAAGCTCTCTCCGAGACCCTCAGCACATTGTAATTGGATTAACAAATGACTTGGTAAGGATAATCATGAATCAGTGACCCAGTGGCTTCCCTACCACAGAACCTCTTTTACTTTAGATGGATCCCAACCAGGACACTGCGGTCACTTAGGAATCTCAGTTCTGAACTTTGTGTATACCATCATGGATTCTCTTTGCTAATATTCTCCCAGGATTGACTAGAATATTCCATGAAATCCAAAATGCTCAAAAATCTGAAATTTTTTGAGTACTGGCATGACAACCCCATATGAAAGCTCAATGTGTACAAACTTTTCTCATTATTTTTTAAGATTTATTATTTTTATTTTGTTTATATTACCTATGTATGTGTATGTGTACCATGTGCACTCAGTGCCCTTGGAGGCCAGAAGAGGGCATTAGATCCCAAAACTGGAGTTACAGATGGTTGTGACCTGCCATGTGGGTGCTGGGAACCAAACCCAGATCCTCTGCAAGAGCAGAAAGTGGTCCTAACTACTGAACCATCTCTCCTGCCCCAAGTCGTTGTTTCTTGTTGTTAAAAACATGATATAAAATTACCTTTAAAGCAGGGTGGTGGTGGCGCATGCCTTTAATACCAGCACTTAGGAGGCAGAGGCAGGATCTCTGTGAGTTCGAGACCAGCCTGGTCGACAGAGCAAGATCCAGGACCAGGCACCAAAACTACACAGTGAAACCCTGTCTGGAAAAACAAAAAAACAAAAAAACAAAAAAAAAAAAATACCTTTAAACTCTGTATATAAAGGACACATAAAACAGAATTGAATTTCGTGCTTAGATTTGTGTCTCACCCCTAAGACAGTTCCATCATACGTACACAAACATCCCCAAATCCAAAAGAGCTAAAATCAGAAACATTCCTGACCCCATGAATTCTGATAACAGATGCTCACAGTGTGTAATTTCTTTCCATCAATTAGTATCTGTTCATTTCATAAGATATATACTACTTCCCTCAATTTCCTGAGGCTTCCCTTCAATTAACTTAATACCGAGTCCGTCTTCAACGCTGACTTCTCTTACTCTCTTGGGCTCTCTCTTTATCCTACTTCTTAGTGAAGTCTTTTGTTTTTTGTGTTTGTTTGTTTGTTTGTTTTCAGAGAGACCCTAACCTAGGGATCAGAAAGCTACTTAGCTTTCCTTGCATACCATTAGTTGAATAATTCCTGGACCCAGAAACACTAACAGAGCACAATACAAGGGCGCCTGCCTGTAATCCCAGTGCTGGAGAAGCAGAGGAAGCAGGGTCATAAAAAGAAGGCCAGCCTGGGCTGTGGAGCAGTGTCTAAAGTGGCAGTGATAAAAGAAATTCTAGACCACCTCTGTATAAGGCCCTGCCTGAGACTAGAAACTTCTAAGAATGTTATACCCTCATTTTATGAGGAAGAAGGAATCAGGTTTGGCCAAAGCAGGTGTCTGGAACTCGATGCTGTGGACTCCTGAGATGGTACGGAAGATATGAAGACTGTTAAGCGTGGGATTTTACAGGGAATCCTTTCCTGAACTACCTACGACTTGAGCCTGCCCCCCTCGGCACGCTGTCTCTGATGCCTCCTAATCCTTTCTGCAGGAACCACCTCGAGCAGTAACACCGTAGTCGCGGGTCAAGACAGTTTCCCAGACCCCGAGGAGAGCAAGATCCTGAAAGAGTCTGATGACAGGTCAGTGCGCGCATTTGGCTGACGGTCCGTCTAACTTTCAGCAAAGGTATCTACACGCGTTAGCGAAGTTTCCTAAATTCATGCGAACGGAAGCCCATCTTTATGCTTAAGAACACAGACTGACTTCCTAACCCTGCCCGATGTATCCCTAAAGATGCATCCTGCACAAAATCAGAAAGGAAGACAGTGTTCTGGTGGCTGAGTCCCACTTATACTTGGGCATCACTAAAAACCACTGGATGGAGGTGGGAGAGAAGCACCAGCTGTGCTTCAAAAGACCCAAGTTCCAGCCGGGCGGTGGTGGCGCACGCCTTTAATCCCAGCACTCGGGAGGCAGAGGCAGGCGGATCTCTGTGAGTTTGAGGCCAGCCTGGTCTACAGAGTGAGTTCCAGGACAGGCACTAAAGCTATACAGAGAAACCCTGTCTCCAAAAAAAAAAAAAAGACGCAAGTTCTGTCACAAGCACACACATGGCCACTCACAACCATCTGTAACTCCAGTTCTGGGTGATCCAGCGTCCTCTTCTGGCCTCCGTGGGTACTGCGTGCACATACATACAGGCAAACACTCATCTGCAGAAAATAAACATAAGTAAATCCTTGTGGAATTAAAAAAAAACAACAACATTGTTCTGCTAGTGGGCATAAACCATTTGGAATTAGGGGAGACTTGGCATGTGAAGCTTTCAAACCTAATTATTGCATGATTTTTTAAATGTCTTGAGGCTAACTCCTAAGGGAAGAGGTTTAGTTAGTTGTAGGAGCTGGTGTTCTAAACAGCACACTGTGGGCTTTGGCATAGACTCCCAACTGGCTACATCATATCATAACAGAAGCATGTGTGTACATCTGTTCTCTCCCTCCCTCCCTCCCTCCCTCCCTCCCTCCCTCCCTCCCGAGTGCTGGGATTAAAGGCGTGTACCACCTTTAATCCCAGCACTCGGGAGGCAGAGGCAGGCGGATCTCTGTGAGTTCGAGGCCAGCCTGGTCTACAGAGCGAGATCCAGGAAAGGCACTAAAGCTACACAGAGAAATCCTGCCTTGAAAAATTAGAAAAAAAAAAAAAAAACACGATAACATCCTGCTAGAACCATTTTTTTCTAAGCATCTTCTTTCTAAACACCGCAAAGAAATGAAGTTTCCACCGGTAACATAAGACTTGAGGGTCAGGCACCTCCGTGAGTTCACAGAGACAGCCATAGTCAGCCTACAGCAGTCTTCATTCCCACTTGACCTTTGTTCTACCCCTTCTTAATTAACCAAGAACGCTCTTGCCCTGTGGCACCAAGAGCCCATCCCTTTAGATGAGCTCTGTGAAGCTGTTTTTCCCTCCCTCACACACCTATCTTCTCATTGCCTGGGAATAAACAGATAAAACCTGGGGCTCTCTAGCCTGCAAATGCTTGTGAAGAACAGGAGACTCACCAGGGTTTCTCATTTTGTTTTGCTTCATTTTATTGTAGTGTATGTGTAGCTAGAGTTTTCCTGCCTGGCCCACAGTCAGGATAAATCTCTTTCACCTGCCAGTCCCACAGCCGCTCAGACCCAACCAAGTAAACACAGAGACTTATATTGCTTACAAACTGTATGGCAGTGGCAGGCTTCTTGCTAATTGTCCTCATATCTTAAATTAATCCATTTCTATAAACCTATACCTTGCCACATGGCTCGTGGCTTACCGGCATCTTTACATGCTGCTTGTCCTGGCGGTGGCTGGCAGGCTGTGTCTCCTTCTGCCTTCCTGCTCTTTTAATTCTCTCTGTTAGTCCCGCCTACTTCCTGCCTAGCCACTGGCCAATCAGTGTTTTATTAGCAACACATTTGCCATACAGAACATCCCACAGCATGTATGGGTGTTCTGCCTACACGTGTGTCTGTGCACCATGTGTGTGCCTGGTGCCCAGGGAGGCCAGAAGAGGACATCAGCTGTCCCCATAACCGGAGCTATAGATGGTTTTGAGCTGTCACGTAATCCCAGCACTCCAGAGGCAGAGGCAGGTGGATCTCCATGAGTTTAAGGCCAGCCTGGTCTACAGAGTGAGCTCCAGGACAGTGAAACCCAGTCTCAAAAAGCAAAACAAAAACAAAGCAAAACACAAACCTAAGGTCTTCCGGAACCACTGAGCTCTACTTTGGCCCTACTACAAAAAATTTTAATCATTTATTTTGTAGCCTGAGTTTCCCATCTCTTTGGGATAGAAAGCCTCTTTGTTTTTTTATATATTAACATCTTGTTACAAAGTCATTCCCCCCCCGGAGCTGAGGACCGAATGCTCTACCACTGAGCTAATTCCCCAACCCATCAAACCCTACTTATTGTATACCACCGTTCATCGGTAGCCACAGGTGCTGGGCAACACACCCCATTTCCGAAAACGTGGAAGTCTCCGATGTGGCCTTCTTTCATCATCCTGCTTTTAAATACCCTTGCCAAATGATGTCTGGGCTCAGCGTATGTACGCTGTTTAGACCATTGCATTTATCAGTATAATCATGACTACGGAGCCTCTGGGGAAGATCACATTTTGTCACTTTTCTGACTTTCGATGTTCCAGTCCGGCTTAGACTGTCCTGTGGCCTGACCCGTATGAAACTCCTGTGCCCTGAACCTTCTGTTCTGTAACTTCCCAGAGCAGTGTCCCAAAAGGTAGGACAGTGGAGGAGGGAGCCACTGAGGACTACAATTGACAAGAGGCTGAGGAGAAAAGCAACTTCCACAGATACCTGAGAATAAAGCCAGGCACTGTTGTGTGCCGCACTGGGACACCTCAGCAGATACAAATCCCTGGGGCAGCTTTGCGGCTGGCACCTCCACGACGATGCAGTCGCCCTTCCCTGGCGTGTGTCCAGTTCTTTTTCCTAAAACCTTACCGTTCCTCCATGTGCTGGCTGCTCTTGTCAGCTTGACACAAACCAGAGCCCTCGGGAAGAGGGACTCTCAACTGAGAACATGCTTCCGTCAGATTTACCTGGATGCCAATCTGTGGAGCATTCACTCGATTAATTCTTGATGTGAGAGGACCCAGCCCACTGTGGGGGGTGCCATCCCTAGGCAGGTGGTCCTGAGTTCTCTAAGAAAGCAGGTTGAACAAGCCACGGAGAGCAAGCCAGTAAACAGCATTACTCCATGGCTTCTGCTTCAGTTCCTGACCCCAGGATCCTGCCTTGAGTTCCTTTGCTGGTTTCTCTCGATGATAGACTACAACCCAGAATATCTAAGCAAAATAAAGCCTGTCTTCCCCAAGTTGCTTTTGATTGTGGTCTTTATCACAGCAATAGAAACCTAACTAAGACGGTCCACATCCTCCAAGGGCATCTACATCCCGTGTGCTACATCCCAAGCACAAAAAGCCCAATCAGCCATGTAGGGAAACACATCTACGTCAGCTTGAGTTTTCTGACGTTTGTGCATCACCTTGGCTCTTTGCTTTGGTTCCATAAAAAGAAGTGGATGGAATCATCTGTGAATCTTTTATGTAAAACAAATAGATATACCAATTTGGGGCTGGGATGTACCTCAGTGGTCGAATTCCTGCCTAGCACATATGAGGGCCTGGGTTCCATTCCTAACACCATAAGATTTTATTTAATATAAATACAATACTTTGCCATAGTTCCTCTGAGCCACACGCCTGTGTCAGAATGATGAGCATGGACTAATTTAAATGCTTTGGGCATCTAGAAGCCAGGCATCCTACAGATCTCAATCTAAGCATAATAATAACACATGATAAAAGCATAAATCTGGGCTGGAGAGCTGGCTCAGTGGTTAAGAACACACACTGCTATTGTGGAAGATCGGGGTTCAATTCCCAGGGCCCACATGGTGACTCACAAACATCTGTAACTCCAGTTCCTGGGTATCTGGCGCCCTCTTCTGGCCTCCACTGGCACTGCATGAACATGGTGCACAGACACAATTGCAGGCCAACACCCACACCGTAAAAACTAAGTTAAAACACACTTTCTTAAAAGCGTAAAATATTTTCTACTCGTCTCTTTTTCACTTGTGGAGCTCTCGGGGTAAACACCTTGGTCACAGCCGTAGAACTAGTGATTAAGGACTGAGTCACAATGACACATAGTAATTGTACATATTTACCAGGCACATTGCAATATTCTGATTTTCGGATCATATCGGAATCCTTGGGGTGTCTGTCACCTCAGACACCCACTCAGTCTTAAATTCCGTCTCTGCCCACTCAGAAGTATCATGGCATGGACAGTACCCTTGTACTGTCACCTCCCTAAGGCTGGCACCAGACAAGTTGTTTAGCCTCATTAAGCCTCAGTTTCCCCATTCGTAAGGTGAATAATACTTACATCAAAAGTGAGAGGCAAATTGAGACGGTGCATGTGACATTAGTGTAGCCCAGCTCTTTTCCCTTAACTGAACAATCCACAAGAGAGACAGATGAAAAAGCCCTTCCAATCATATGGTTACATTCTCTCCCAACTCTCACGCTCCTGAAAATTCTCTGAGTATTTTGAGGGAAGCTTTAACTTGTCCACAGCCCCAGATTGTTCATGAAACTGCTGCATGCATTTCTGCTTCTTTGTGTCTGTCTTTGCTCAGCCGCTCAGTGGGTTTGCCCGACTGGCAAGCCTGTCCTGTCAGTGCCATTTAGCGTCATGCTCATCTTCGTTCTGAAACAGATGTTAGACTGTGCAGTTGGAGCACAACGTTATCCTAAAGTTTCATTATTCTCCCAAGGTTTGGGTTTTTTACTATATGCAAGAGGGAACCTCTGGCCCTCCCAACTGAAAGGGAAATGTTTCGGGAATAATGGCTGTAATAGTCCTTTAAGAAAACCACAGCAACTCAGATGGCATTGGCCTACAATCCTGGCACTCGGGAGGCAGAAACAAGTGAATCTCTGTTAGTTCAAGGCCAGCCTGGTCAACATGGGGAGTTCCAGGCCAGCCAGGGCTACACAATAAGGCCCCATCTAAAGAAAAAGGAGGAGGAAGAAGAAGGAAAAAAGAAAAGTACCATCATTAGAACTAAGACTCCACACACACACCAAAAAAAAAAAAAAATGGAAAAGTCAACCACTAAATTGTAGAACCTGCTTTTGGACAAGAGCACATTCACACATGTTGGCATTTCTTGGCTGTGTTTTGTTTTTGAAGGTTTAGCAATGTGATCCGAGCCCACACTCGCCTGGAGTCAAGATACAGCAACAGCTCTGGAGGATCGTATGATGAAGATAAAAGTGAGTACCCAAGGCTGCAGGGTTCCAGCTGTGCAGGGTTAGATCTGAGAGGGTCTTTATCATTTATTAAAGGCCAAAGAGCCTACCCAGTCCTGTGCTTCTGTATTCTTGGCGTTTTCCATGGTGATGCCAAGTTGGAGAAAGCCTAGTAAGAAATTAGCTCTTTGAAAAGATTGTTGGGGGGCTGGAGAGATGGCTCAGCAGTTAAGAGCACTGGTTGCTCTTCCAGAGGACCTGAGTTCAATTCCCAGCAGCCCCATGGTGACTCACAACCATCTGTAATGAGATCTGGTGCCCTCTTCTGGCCTGCAAGCAGACACACAGGCAGAATACTCTATACATAATAAATAAATAAATAAATAAATAAATAAATAAATAAATAAATAAATCTTTAAAAAAAGAAAGAAAGAAAAGATTGTTGGGGGCATGAGAGATGGCTCAACACTGAAGAGCACTGGCTGCTCTTACAGAGGACCTGGGTTTGGTTCCCAGCACCCACGTGGTAACTCACAATGGCCTGCAACTCTAGCTTTGAGGGATCCAACCCCTTTTCTGGATACCTTGAGCACACACAAACTTAATAAAAACAAATAAATAATTTGTTTAAAGAAATGTTTTTTAAAGAAAGGAAATGTCTTGGAAGTGAATTTAAGTTTTCAACCTTGTACATCTACAGTCCCAGGCTAAGATAAGATCTCCCACTGAAACTACCCATGGCATGGTCTCAGAAACCCTTGCTAAGCTGGGGGATGGCTTTGTACTGGAATTTCTTTAAGCCATGAGCAGTTGGATAAACCAGAAAGATTAATGCACTCATAGCTTTTGTCTGAGGCCTCAGCAGCTTCTGTAGATATAGTCAGTATAAATATAAATTGTCTAGGAGTTGAAGAAATTCTAGAAACAAAGTACACTCCAGTGTTACAAGTCTGCGCTGTAGAACTTTCTTAAAGAACTGTTATATTTCTAATTGTTTACATTATGAGTGTTTTGCCAGCATGCGTGCCTACACAGCACGTGTGTGCAGTACCCACAGAGGCCAGAAGAGGGTGTTAGCTCCCCTGGAACTGGAGTTATAGATTACTGTGAATGGCCATGTGGATGCTGGGAATTGAACCTGGGTCCTCTGGAGAAACAGCAGTAGATTCAATTCCCAGCATCATATTAGCAGCTAATAATCCTCTGTAACTCCATTTCCAGGGGGATCTGGTGCTTTCTTCTGGCCTCTTTGGGCAACTGCACACATGTAGTGCAAAGACATATGTTCAGGCTGGCATACACACGAATATAAATAAAAATAAATAGGGGCTGGAGAGATGGCTCAGTAGTTAAGAGCACTGGCTGCTTTTACAGAAGACCTGGGTTCAATTCCCAGCACCCACATGGTGGCTCATAACTGTCTATAAGTCCAGTTCCAAGAGATCTGGCACCCTCACCCAGACATGCAGGCCAAACATCAATGCACATGAAATAAAAATAAATTTTAAAAATCTTAAATAAATAAAAGGGCAGTAGTGGTGCATGCCTTTAATCCTAGCACTTGGGAAGCAGAGCCAGGTGGATCTCTGTGAGTTCAAGGCCAGCCTGGTCTAGAGATCGAGATCTGGGACAGGCACCAAAACTACACAGAGAAACCATGTCTCAAAAAAAAAAAAATTGAATTCAGTCTTGAAGAGGTTAAACAGCATTCTGACAACTGCCCCAGAACTTGAAAACATGGTGTGACAACACCCACTTCTCTGTGATGGTGAGATGCACGTGAAGGGAAGTACTGTACCTCAGGCAGCCGATCCTCTGAAGCGTGTCCCTGTGTTCAGGGTGCAGGCTGTAGGCTGGGGTAGAATATTGCCCTGCCTTGCACGGATGGGCTTGGTAAGCATGGCACTGACTTGAATGCTGTCGTCTACCAGAGGCAAGACATTCTAGTGATGCCTGTCAAACAAAGCATGATAACACTTCGTGGTCAGAAAAACACCCTCGCATCATTTCTTTCGATCTCTCAAAACAGCCAAATCAAAAAGCATGACGTACTTTCTACTGAGTGAGGTAAAGAAGAGAGCCTAGAACATTCCAGTCAGGGGGAGCGGTAGAAATGAAGTCCCAAGCCTGGAGCCAGTCTTGCCTAATCACGCACAGCAGAGCAAGGAAGTCTTCATGACTGAGACGGAGTGAGCAGTGGGGAAGGCAGTTAGCCCTAAGAGGAACGTGGTAGCCTTGTCAAGATTCTAAGGTCGTTGTGTGGGTTGTGGGCTTCCTTCTGAGTGTAAAGGGAACCTCTGGAGAGTGTTGAGCAAGGACAGACACATGGCCAAAGCTTCCATGGCTCTGGCTTCTCTGCGGAACACAGGGTGTGTACAGGGTTGAGACTAGAAGGGAGACTACCGTAAAGAGCCATGGTGACAGAGGAGGGCAGACTGGACACAGAGACAGAGCTGGAGACGAGTCGCCAGATGCGAGGTGTGTGTTTGGAAGGCGCGTCTCTCTGAACGTGTTGGCATGTCAATGTCCTCGTATAAAGCAGTGACAGCAGTAAATACCCATAATTACACTCTTAAGATGCAAAGTACATCGGACAGAGCCTGACACGGAACCTGCCTGTGTCGGTCCCTTGTGTTTTTATTACTGCTGTCATGTGACTGTGAGTTGGTTGTGGGATGAAAGGACATGCAGGCTCTTGCTCTGAGCTAACTAGAAATAAGAACTGCATTTCGGGGGCTCAGTGGTCAAGAGCACTGACTGCTCTTCTAGAGGACCCGGGTTCAATTCCCAGCACCCACATGTCGGTTCACAACTGTCTGTAACTCCAAGGTCTGACTCCCTCACACAGACATACATGCAGGTAAAACACCAATGCACATAAAATAAAAATAAATTTTGTATATCTATATATAATATAGATATATTTTTAAAAAGAACTTCATTTCTGTGCAATGGGGAAGATTGAAGACATTTCCCATTCACAAGAATCATGGTTGAACATTTTTTAATCTGTATTTTTCTTTGCTCTATAGTGAATAACTATAAATCATCAAGTAATAATTAATCAAATAATTACATAATCAACTAATTCTAACTCATTTGATGATGTGAGTCATGCTTAGTAAGTTGTCGTTTTGACAAGCATACATCTGCAAGATGCTTTCGAAAAACACCAACTATGGTACACACAAGTCTTTTTTCCCCAGAAAATAAAGCAGCCTGTCTTTCTTATCCTCCAGATGATCCAATCTCTCCCTACACGAGCTGGTTGTTAACTATTACGGAGGCCAAGCAGCCACAGCCCTTACCCATGCCATGCACTGGAGGATGCTGGGCCCCCTTGGTCGACTATCTCCCAGAGACCATCACTCCACGCGGGCCACTGCACAGGTGAGCAGCATGCGTAGGCAGAGGGAAATGAGCGCTTTGCTTCGACTGGACTTCTCTACCAGGGAGATGAGGGACTTGGGCCTGGTCTCACTAAAGGAGGTCCCTTTTTAAATCAGTGGGGCCTCCCTGACTTTACAACCAGCTCCTAGAATATTAGCAGAGTTTAGTAAAATATCAGCCTGTGATGCTTTGAGTTTTTCCTTGATATAAACTTGAAACTAACTCAGTGATGCTCGTTAGACCGCACACACTTGAAGAGATGGACTCCCCTTCAATGTCTCCTTTTCCTTCAACTCTTGTTGCTAGGAGACTTACCATTCTGTGATAAGCTTAACAGATGTTTCTTGTAGTGGGGCTCTGTGCTGTCTGGGGTGGGGGGGGGTGGAGCTGGAGAGCTGGCTCAGCAGTTAAGAGCACTGGCTGCTCTTGCAGAGGACCTGGGTTCCATTCCCAGCACCCACACAGCAGCTCACAACCACCTGTAACTCCAGTTCCAGGGGGACCCAGTGCCCTCTTCTGGCCTCCACAGGCACTCACATATACACACAGGAAAATTAAATAAATCTTTTTAAAATTCTTTCTCTCTTAAATAAGTACCTTTATATAATTTTTCGGTGAATCTTAGTTGCATTTAATTGTGACTTGATCTGCCGATGTATTTTCATCCTTTGTAAAAATTGCATTCCTTTCTCCATTTTGTTGGTCAGGTGCAATATTGCTGTGATATTTATGACTGAGATGGTGGTGGATCACAGTGTGAGAGAAGACTGGGCTCTTCATCTTCCGTTGTTACTTCACGCTGTCTTCTTAGGTAAGACTGGCTCTAAGGGGGGGGATGCTAACCAACAGGATGATGAACACGTAGACATGTCCTTCCTTGTGCATAGCTTAGCTTCAGTTCTGAAATCAGCCCTTTCCTTTCTCATTATACCTTTCTACTCTGTAATATGTCTTGTTCCGGGTGATCAGTCATAGCTTAACACTGACATGTCTGTAATCTAAATATACTCGTGATGCATCTGTAAAGACACCCCAAATAGTCTGGGCTTATTGGGGGTGGGGGAGGGGGTGCTCAGCCCACGGGACAAATGGAAAGCCATGACGTTGATCACAGCAAAGAGACATAACAGGGACTGTGGCAGGCGAAGCCCCTTGCTTTAGATGTCCAAGTGACAGGCAAAAAGTGGAAGAGGAACCATCTAGAACATCAGTTAAGTTGGAAAGAGAGAAATAAAGTGTAGATCCTTTAAGCCTGGTGTGGTGGCACATATCTGTGATCCCAGCACTCAGTGACTGATGGAAGATCTCAAACCCAAAGGCAACTTGCACTGCCAAGCAGGACAGAGCTCACAAACACAGATCCAGGGAAGAGGACACATCAAGAAGAAAGAATGTGAACCACGTTAAATACTACAGAGAGGTCTAGAAAAGGCCTCCTGCCAACATTTCAGTCACAAAACTTTTTATTTTCCCTAAGCCCAGCTTCTTCATGTTGGCAACCCAAAGACCACTAACGCTTCTCCCCCCATGCATTCCTGCCGGCATCCCGGAGTCGTCCCTCTCCCCAGAATCTCAAGGAGCCTTAGCGTTTGTTCATATTAAGAGATTGGGCCCTCTGTTCCAGGTTTGGACCATTATCGGCCTGAAGTCTTCGAGCACAGCAAAAAGCTGCTCCTTCACCTCCTCATCGCCCTCTCTTGTAACAGCAATTTTCACGCCGTTGCCTCTGTGCTCCTGCAGACCCGGGAGATGGGGGAAGCCAAGACGCTGACCATGCAGCCAGCCTACCAGCCAGAATATCTCTACACAGGTGAGAGGTGGATGGGACAGCGTCACCAGTGGGAGATGACTGGGGGGGGGGGGCAGGGAGCCACACTCACTCCTCTTGTGCTATCGGGTCTGACTTTTCTGCATAAGAAAATAACACCGTTTCACATGAACATGCCTCTAAAAAGCCTTCTCATGGTTGAGTATTTAAAGTGCATTTTTCATAATTCTTTTTACTGCTGCCCCCCAGTGAGTATGTTCCTACTGATGGACTGACATAAAATGCTCAGTGGTCAAGAGCGCTGGCCTAGAACACTGAAGGATGAGGATGTGGGACAAGGTGACTGTGCCCCTGCCTGAGCAGGACATGGCGAGTGTGCTGGGTGTCTCTCTTGTGCCTCCTTGCTCCCATGAAGGGGTTTTCAGTCTACTCAGTGACTGTCTGTGTTTTATTGGAATCTGACAGAACACAAATTTCAGAAATAGAAGAAAGGGAGATGGTTACATGTATACATTTTCAAACTACAATATAACTAGAGATGTACAGTGTTAAACAAATATGTAGTGAAAGAAAACAATATTTTCTTATATTATAGTTCTTTGAATATCATGCATATAGCATATTAAAATATGCTAATACATGGTTAGAGCATAGATCAGTGATAAAATACACACTTAGCATGCATGAGGCCCTGGGTCTAATCCTAAGCACCTAAGCACATATATGTGTGTATACATTGTATGTTCATATGTGCATATGTGCACACACACATATTAAATACACACTTAAATTAGTCAAGCTCACAGCCACATCTACTCAAAAACATTAAATATAACTTACCCATCAGCCATAGAGTAACTAGTGTTTTTTAAAAGAGTCATTTTAAATGTTTAAATTATCCATTACTTGGGACTAGTCTGCTGCTGGTGCAGTGGGTGATTGACCTTTTATAGTTGGGCTGTTTGCTGGCCTGGCTAATATGTGCATAAAACACCCATGTACCTCCCTTCTACCACAGCATCTAGTCAAACCCCAGTGTGGAACACAACATATCTCCCCGTGGTCCCCGATACACCCTGGTGTGCACAGCAGTGCATCCAAGGCCATAAGCAAAGAAAAATGATGACTTGTAACCATAGCCCAAATCAAGTGTCTTTAATGTCACACTTACGTGTGTTCGCCTCCAAACCTCGTCAAGCTTGCTGGCGCCCTAGCCCATCCTTCCACTGCCTTCTCCTCCCACCAGGTGGCTTTGACTTCCTGAGAGAGGACCAGTCGTCCCCAGTGCCCGACTCCGGCCTGAGCTCCAGTTCCACGTCCTCCAGCATCAGTCTGGGCGGTAGCAGCGGGAACCTCCCACAGATGACCCAGGAGGTAGAAGATGTGGACACAGCCGCGGAAACAGACGAGAAGGCCAACAAGCTCATTGAGTTTCTGACAACCAGGTAATGAGGGCGGGGAGTCAGGCCGCTGCTTTGTAAGAGCGCCAGCACTGGAAACCACACAGCTGGGAAATTATCTTGGTGTTCGGAAAAAGTCCTCTTTCCTTCTGATTTATACTGACTGGAGTCGAGGGCGGATGCTGTGAGAGGGTCTCTCATACCTCGTCGACCAGATGACGGATCGGCAGGGAGGTTTGGGTTGTAATGATGAGGTGATGCAGCAGACGGTAGCGCCCCCCCCGTGAGACTGACTTCTGTCATCTTCAGAGCTGCCAGGTTCTGGAAGTTCTGAACTTAGCCAAGAACTTCACTCTGAAGACCAAGGATATTCGCCACAGTCCACCCAGGGCACCTGCTTGGAGACCGTTTGCTCATTTGTTCCAGAATCAGAAGCATTCCCGAGAAGGATGGGAAGCACAATGGGAAAGAATCCATTTAGTCAGACGTCAGAGTCAGGACACTGCAAATGGTCCTGTTTTCTCGGGTCTTCTGATTCTCCACAGTAATCGTTAAGGCTTCAGCATTCCCGGCGCCGAGAGGGCCACTGTTGTGTAAAAGCCTGTTTACTGATAACCTGGAGTCAGGCCGTCCTTTCTCAGGCTTAAGTCTCTCACACTCAGCTCACAGCTGTTAACAGTGACTGCTGCCTCTGGGGTCTGGCAGTACCTCATGCTGGCAGTTACCTCCTCTAACTCCACCCCGTTCTTTAAACAGACATTTTTTAAATTTTATTTATTTGAGTATTTTACCTGCATATGTGTGTAGGTGCACTGTGTCTGTATAGTGCCTGTGGAGACAGAAGACAGTGTCGGAGCCCCGGAACCGGAGCTACAGACGGTTCTGAGCCACCACCTTGGTGCTGGGACCTGAATCCGGGTCCTCTGGAAGAGCAGCCAGTGCTCTAACCACTGAGCCATCTCTCCAGCCCCTCCAGCCCATCCTTACTGTTCAAATGCAAGTTTAGATAATAGAAGCCATCTTCTGTTGCTTCCAAGGTGTCTCACACCTTGATAATGTGACTCTGAACAACAACAACAAGAAACTTTCATCTTGGTGAACTCAACATCTCATGTCACTCCCCAAACAAAGCGTAGTGCCTACAGTACGCCAGGCCCCATTCTTTTTTCTTTTCCCGTTTTTATTTATTTATTTATTTTTCTATTATCAGCTTGATACAGTATAAATTCTTATCCTAATAGTGAAATGTTTCATTGTGGCTTGCCCAGTGACTGAGTAAAACCAAAACTTATTATAAGCCACAGTCATCCTAGGGTCCCCCCATGCTATGTAGCCTCCCTGGTTCTGTGGGTTG
>CABHPP010148833.1:0-16256 GCA_902168425.1 Peromyscus attwateri | reverse complement strand
GCACCCACATGCTCACATCACACTCATGCGCACCCACATGCTCACATCATACTCATGCGCACCCACATGCTCACATCACACTCATGCACAATATTAAAAAAACATCAGCTAGGCGGCGGTAGTGCACGCCTTTAATCCCAGCACTCGGGAGGCAGAGGCAGGCGGATCTCTGTGAGTTCAAGGCCAGTCTGGTCTACAGAGCAAGATCCAGGACAGGCACCGAAACTACACAGAGAAACCCTGTCTCAAAAAATAAAAACAATAAAAAACATAAAAACATCCAAAGCAAATCCTTACAAATCCGGGTTATTTTTGAGTATGTGCAGAAGTTTTGATATACTTCCTCTAGTTAATTAGTAAAGTTTAAAATATATATATATATATATATATGTGGGGCTAGAGAGATGGCTCAGCAGTTAAAAGCACCGGCTGCTCTTCCAGAAGATACAAGTTTAGTTCCCATCACCAATATCAGGTGGCTCACAACTATCTGTAACTCCATATCCAGAGGATCTGATGCCCTCTTCTGGCTTCTGTGAGCACTGCACTTATGACATATACCTATATGCAGATACACACATGCCTAAACATAATTAAAAATAATAAAATATTTTTAAAAGATACATTTTATCTTTGGAGTTAGAACTCCTAGTGTGTCTTCTAACACAGAATGACAGTCATGTGTTTAACATCGGTTTGTTTTATTTTAGGGCATTCGGTCCACTTTGGTGCCACGAAGACATCACACCCAAAAACCAGAACTCGAAGAGCGCGGAGCAGCTTTCTAATTTCCTACGTCATGTTGTATCTGTATTTAAAGACTCCAAATCAGGTACTTTGTCCTGTTTCCCCAAATCCCTCTCACAGCAGTCTTCTCTCGTGGCGCTCACTACACGAGTGTGATGTACAACACATCATACATTTCCAAACTGCAGCTAAGAGCAGTAAGATTTATTCCTTTTTGTCCATGTTCATGGGACATCCAGATACGTCAAAAGGCCTCCGGGGCCATAAAAAATTAAGAATTACTATTTTCATTGGGTCTTCTATTCTTGTCTGTCTCCCTGAAAAGAGTTGTACAACTTAACAACCCCAAGTAATCCTGTACTTTATACTGCATTTTCTTTCTCACCTGGTCAGACGGTTTTCTCCTGCCTGAGATCGTGCTTTTGGGACAAGGGTCAGGTAACGTTCATTGCCTTCCCCGAAGTGTCTGCATTTCGGGATCTGTATACTGATAGAACAGAACAGAGTCTTCGGCACCAGGTCTTGGATGTCTTTAGAACTAGTTAGATGCAGCCCTGCCTTTCCTCTACTTTAAAAATGTATTTCTAGCCAGGCGGTGGTGGTGCATGCCTTTAATCCCAGCACTCGGGAGGCAGAGGCAGGGGGATCTCTGTGAGTTCAAGGCCAGCCTGGTCTCTAAAGCGAGTTCCAGGAAAGGCACAAAGCTACACAGAGAAACCCTATCTCGAAAAACCAAAAAAAAAAAAATGTATTTCTAACAAAACCTCTTTTTAAAAAGAAGTAAGCCAAGCTTGGTAGCTTATCCTATAATCCTGGCAGTCTGAGGCAGGAGGATTGTTTCAAGTTCAAGGCCAGCCTAGTACATAGTGAGTTCCAGGCCAACCTGAGCTGCAGTGTGAGACCCTTTCTCAACAGAAGGGAGGAAGGGAGGGCAGGAAGGAGGGAGGGAGGGAGGGAGGGAAGAAGGAAGGGGGGCAGGAAGGAGGGAAGGAGGGAAGGTAGGAAAATATTCTATAAAAAAGGAGTCCAGGGGCTGAAGAAATAGCTCAGTCATTATGCTTGCTACAAACACATGAAGACCTGAGTTTGGATACCCAGCAGGCACACACCTGAACCCCAGCACTGGGGCGGGGGGCAGGGGGATCTCCAGAGCTCACTGGCCAACCAGTATAGCTGAAATGCGCAGACTCCAGGTTCCGTGAGAGACACTGTCTCCAAAAGTAAAGAGAGAGACAGCCACTGAGGAAAAGACCTGGCATCACCATGTCACCTCCACATGTGTGCATGTGACTTGTACATCAGCATACACCCAAAAATGAAAATAAAGAAAAAAAGAAAAAGCACTATAGAAGAAGAAGATAAAGGAAAAGGAGCGTGTTAAATAATACATTTGTGCAGATGGGCTGTTTGCCAGACACTGTGTTTTTTAATTCTTGCAACATCACTGTGAGATACAGCCTGCTACTCACAAGTCAAAGAGAAGGACGGGGGCTCTTATGGAATCACAAACCCTCTGATTTAAAACCAAGACCATCCTGCCTCGAAGCCTCTGCCTCTTCCTGCAAGTCCCATGATTCATACTAAGTTTGTTTCAGGCTTTGAAATGACTTAAAGTTCTATTGTTCACTTGTCTGTTGGTTTATATATTGTTTTCCTTTATTTTTAAATTTTATGTGGCTGGCTGTGTCTCCTGGACATTTTATGTGCACCATGTGCATGCAGTGCCTGTGGAGGCCAGAAGAGGGCATCATATCCCCGGAGCTGGAGTTACAGGTGGTTGTGAGCCACCATGTGGGTGCTGGGGACTGAACCCAGGTCCTCTGGAAAGAGCAGCAAGTGCTATTAACCGATGAACCATCCCTCCAGGCCTTTATGTTTATTTTTAAGTTTCACAGTGCCCAAGGCCTTGCACATGTTAGCCAGACCCTCTGTTCCTAAGCTAGATACACACCCTGTCTGTTTGTTTCTGAGGCAGGGTCACCCGGTCCGTGTCACTGTTCCCAGCTGAAAATGGCTGGTTTTTAAGTGAGCATCACCACGGGGTGTGTGCGTGGCATGGACGGTGGATGCTGTTAGCTGGTTCTAACCCTCCTCGTGACTTGAGCGCACCAGCGTGAAGCACCCAGCCTGACGTGTCCGTCCACTGTTCTTCTGGCTGTAGGCTTCCATCTGGAGCAGCATTTGAGTGAGGTCGCGCTGCAGACAGCCCTGGCGAGCTCGTCCCGGCACTACGCAGGCCGATCCTTCCAGATCTTCCGGGCCCTCAAACAACCCCTGTCAGCGCATGCGTTGTCTGACCTCCTGTCACGATTGGTGGAGGTGATCGGAGAGCACGGTGATGAGATTCAGGTATGGGAGGGAGTGACCCCGCGAGTACCCCTCCATGGCATAGCACTCTGCTGGAGTCCATAGAAGCTGGCTTTAACCCTCAGAACCACACACAAAAATAGATTTTTAGAAGTTAGCCCTTGTTATTTCCAAGTCACTCCAGGGGATTGTTCTGCAGACTCCACGGACAGGACCACATTTGGTGACATGAACATACAAAAATCTCTCGATGGCTCCTCGTGTCTGTCTGTGTGGTGGTTTTACGTGGCAGGTGGCAGTGGGTTAGTTTGTATTGTTTGGGATTCTTCTGTGTTGTTTTGGGTCTTTCTGCCCTCTGCTGAGGACTTAATTATACTCAGTATGTTCAGCCAGAGCCGGAGCAGTAATCCGCACTGTATGTGGGCCAAGCTCCGCCCTTCCCGGTGTGGATGACTCCCAGGGCTGTAAGGAAATCTGGAAACAGGATTGAGAGAGACTCACTGCTGGAGAGACCCCATAGGTAGAGCTCAGAGCCTTGGGGGCACTGAGTGGCTGTGAGGCTAAGGCCAGCCCCCCTTTTCCCTGTGAAACACACTCTGTCTCTCTCCCTTCCATCCAGCAGAAGTCCAAGTAAAATTTCACAGAGGCATGGCTCTCCCTACACCTCACCTTGCCCATGACTTCCACACATTGTCACCCCTACATTTCAGTGGCCTGCCCTTCCCCTCAGCAGGGGACTACTCACCACCCCACCCCACCCCCCGCCCCACCCGCTCTGTTGTGTTTTTAACCCTCCTAAGACTGTCAGACTTGGGGAAATAAATCCTTATGGCTCTCTGCTAACCTCTACGCTGTGTGGTTTCCCAAGCGAGCCTTATAATTGGATCTTAGACTTTGTAAATGAATACCATCACGATTGTCTAGAGTTCAGAAGTCCCGTCATGGTTGGAAGAGAGTTTGTGCTAGGTGAGCTCACCCTCAGGAGGTTAGCAGCTCGGAGTACTCTGTGTTAGCGCTCTGTGTCCTTTACAGGGATACGTGATGGAAGCGCTCCTGACCTTGGAAGCCGCCGTTGACAACTTGTCCGACTGCCTGAAGAACAGTGACCTCTTCACAGTGTTATCTCGGTGAGAATCTGGGTATCAAATGTACTGTGCTGAATGGTGGCCAGAGTACAAAGAATAGATGTAGGTTTTGAAATCTACTTAGGACCTAAAGGGTATATTTGGTATCTTCTTTTATTAGGAATGTTTTTTTTTTTATTTATGTGTATAAATGTGCACCACCTGAGTGCCTGGGGGTTACAGGTGGTTGTGAGCCACCATGTAGGTACTGGGAACCGAACCCTGATCTCTGCAAGGGCAATAAGTATTCTTAACCACTGAGCCATCTTTCTAGCCCTGTATTATTTCCTTAAATTTAAAAAAGGCAGGAGGGCATTGCAACATACATATGTTTTCATTATATATATTTTTTAAAACTTGGTGCCAGCACCCCCGTGGGAGTGCTCATAATCATCTGTAACTCCAGTTCTAGGGGATCGTAACACACAGTTCTAGCCTCTACAGGCACCAGGAATGCATGTAGTACAATACATACATGCAAGCAAAACTCTCATACATATAAAATAAAAATAATTTTTAAGAGAAGAAGACACTGTGGGCTAGTCTGGAATTCACTCTGTAGAGCAGGCTGACTCATTCACAGAGATCTGCCTGCCTCTGCCTCCTGAGTGGAGGGGGAAAGACGTATGTCTCTAAGTGTGTGTGTGTGTGTGTGTGTGTGTGTGTGTGTGTGTGTGTGTGTAGGCCAGAAGAGCATATCAGATCCCCTGGAAATAGAGTTAGAACAGTTATGAGCTGTCCAACATGGGTGCTAGGAACCAAACTCGGATGTGTTCTGTAAGAGCAATACATGCTCTTAACTGCTGAGCCTTCTTTTTAGCACCTAAATCCTCAGACATTTTTAAATAATACATAATAATGGTCTATTTATTACCTCGGGAAGCAGAACTAAATGAATATGTAGAGTTCATCCAAACTACACCTATAAAAGCAGCTAGAATGGAAGCCGGCTTAAGTAAGTAAATACTTTAATAGCCTTTAAAGTATGGCCGTACTCTTGTTTACTAACTCATTTCAAATTATTTGTGATCCAATGATTCTGTAACTGAACTTGTTCTTGAAACCAAGTCAGTAAATTTACCTTTCATCCTCCTGAACCTTACTTTATTTAAGATTAATTTTATTATATTAATTATGTGTGTGGTGGGGGTATGTGCTTGTGAGTACTGATCCTGGAAGAGGCTAGAGAAGTTGGATCCCCTGGAGCTGGAGTTACAGGTGAGCCGCCATCTGGATGCTAGGGATCAAATTCAGGTCCGCTGCAAAGGCAGCCATTCAGTGCCCTTAACCACTGAGCAATCTGCCAGCCCCATAGACATTATTTTATTTATTTCTCTGTGTAGTTCTGACTGTCCTAGAACTCACTCTGTAGACCAGGCTGGCCTCAAACTCACAGAGATCCACCTGCCTCTGCCTCCTGAGTGCTAGAATTAGAGACATGCACCACCACCACCACCTGGCTAATATTTTATTATTTTTAACTTGAACATTATTTATACCTTTGATGTGATCACTAACACTGCAATCACCAATCGTTTGAACCCATATCTCTCAATCTGTAAAGGTGTAATAGGTAAAGCTGAGTATGGAGGCTCATACCTGTAATCCTAGCCCTGAGGTTGAGGCTGCAGGAGAATTATGAGGCTGAGGCCAGCCAGGATGCATAGCCAGACTCTATGAGAGAGGGGGTGGGAGAGGAGGGAGGGAGGGAGGGAGGGAGGGAGGAAGGAAGGAAGGAAGGAAGGAAGGAAGGAAGGAAGGAAGGAAGGAAGGAAGGAAGAAGGAACGCTGACAAAGAGTTTGACCCTTTCGGTATGAGTAGAGTTAAAAAACAGTTCTCTCTAAGTTCAAGGCCAGCCTGGTCAACATAGTGTGTTCTGAGTCAGCCAGGGCTGCGCAGTGAGACCCTGTCACAGAAGGGGAAAAGGAGACGAAACAATCAAATTTTATAAGTGCAAAAACATTTCCTTTGCCCTGTGCACTTACCTTTTTCCTTCTTAATAACCTTCTGTTCTAAGTTAAAAGGAGATAAACTTTGCACTTGTTGGTATATTTTATTTTATAATTATTCCCATCCAAATCCAAACAGGATACAAATGAAAGGTCACTAAATTGTTGGGGTTTTAGACTTTCAATGAATGAAAGTTAGTATTGTTTTTTGGTTTTTGGAGATTGTTCTTGCTAAGGTTTACTTTTCATAGCTTTGAGTTAAGAATAAAAGACACATAAGTAGAAAGTCCCCCATCTAAGTGCTAACCAGGTCTGGCCCTGCTTAGCTACCGAGGCACGTTCAGGGTGCTATGGTCATAGACTAAGTGGTGTTCTCTGAGGAGTGGTCCTCCTTGGCTGTTTCTCAGAAGACAAAAGCACCAGCTCTTCAGCGGCGCATGCTGGCTCTCTGCTGACTTCACCTCTGTTTATACCCAGTTCTTCGTCACCAGATCTGAACTCCAGCAGCAAACTGACCGCGAGCAGGAAGAGCACTGGTCAGCTGAACGTCAACCCCGGGACTCCCAGTGGCAATACCGCAACTGCGGAGCGGAGCCGGCACCAAAGGAGTTTCTCGGTGCCCAAGAAGTTTGGTGTGGTTGACCGATCCTCCGACCCGCCTCGAAGCGCCACACTGGACAGAATCCAAGCTTGTACCCAGCAAGGTCTTTCCTCAAAAACCAGAAGCAATTCCTCCCTGAAGGACAGTCTCACAGACCCGTCCCACGTAAACCATCCCACCAACCTGCTGGCCACCATCTTCTGGGTCACGGTGGCCCTGATGGAGTCCGACTTTGAGTTTGAATACCTCATGGCCTTGAGGCTCTTGAACCGACTGCTGGCCCATATGCCGCTGGATAAAGCCGAGAACCGAGAAAAGCTGGAGAAACTCCAAGGGCAGCTCCAGTGGGCTGACTTCTCGGGGTTACAGCAGCTGCTCCTGAAGGGCTTCACCTCTCTCACCACCACAGACCTGACCCTGCAGCTTTTCAGCTTGCTGACGCCAGTGTCCAAAGTGCCCATGGTGGACTCATCCCAAGCCATCGGTAAGGCCAGCGTCGCGCATCCTTGTAGCCCTGATGGTGGCTGCATTCAGCCTTAGAGAAATAAGATTATACTATCTGTCTGTATCTATAGTATTAGACACTGGCGATCGAATAAAAGGGGCAGCAGTTTATGTAGATGTATTTGTGTGTCTGTGTGTATACATGTATACATATGGAAATGTATGGATACGAATGATTTCTAGGTCAAATTGCATGGACTGTCAACTTAGTCCTTGCTCTTACACATTTCTTTCCTAATTCCCAAATCTTTTGGGATTTGTTTGGTTTGGTTTGGTTTTGCGGGAGTGTGTGGGGGTTGCCTTTCTTTGTTTTCTTGCCTAGAATTCACTCTGTAGACCAGGCTGGCCTTGAACTCACAGAGCTCTGTCTGCCTCTGCCTCCCAAGTGCTGGGATTAAAGGTGTGTGCCACCACATCCAGTTTACATTTTTGTACTTAAAAAATCTTAAACTAGTACTTCAGTTCAGTTCCGTATATGTCAATAAAATCTGTATGAGTGAGTCATCGTTGCCACAAACAGGTGACTACTCTGTTGAAATCACAAGTGTAAGTTCAGTGGCCTCTTTGTAACTGATGTCATTTTTATCATTTTGTTTTTCTTTAGCTGATCATACTTACCCTCCTTCCCAAAGCTCCTTGGGAGCTGGTGATGTAGCCAGTGGATAGAGTGTGTGCCTGGTGTATACAAAGTGTTGACTCAATCCCCAGCACCACACACAACCAGGTGTGGTGGGACATCCCTATAATCCCAGCACTCAAGAAATGGAGGCAGGAGGGTTAGAAATTCAGGGTCATCCTTGCTCATGTTAAAGATCATTCTGGTCTACGTGAGACCCTGTCTCAAAAACAACAACGAAAAGACCGTTTTCGAATCACCTTGGGACCAAACAAACTCTGTGTACGCCTTCCCGCTGTTACCAGTCACCACGTCCCGTACTCAGCCATTGCCATTGTGCCTTCTCTCCTCCAGGATTTCCGCTGAATGTCTTGTGTCTCCTGCCCCAACTGATCCAGCATTTTGAAAATCCCAATCAGTTCTGTAAGGATATAGCTGAAAGGATTGCTCAGGTATGCGTCAGGGTTCCATATGCGGCAGATCCGTTAGGAAGTCCCGGGGCCAAATGGAAATGGCCAGTTTGGAGAAGGCAGTGGTTGTCTCGAAAGTTGCTACCACTCATAATGGACATCTCTAAGTGGCTGTGACAAACTGGCTTTTTCCCCCCCTTCATTATTAAGAAAAGCAAGCAGGCTGGGTGTGGTGGTGCATACCTTTAATCCCAGCACTTGGGAGGCTGAGGCAGGTGGATTTCTGTGACCTCAGCCTGGTCTACGGAGCGATTTCCAGGACAGACTACACACAGAAACCATGTCTGGGGCGTGGGGGGGGGGGGGGGGACAAAGAGAAAGAGACACAGACAGACAGACAGACAGACAGAGAGGCCAATGGGAGCTGGAGAGATGGCTCAGCAGGAAAAGGTGCTTGTCACCAAGCCTGCCCACCTCCATCTCCAGAACCCGCATGATGGAAGGAGAGGGCCGCTTCCTCAGGCTGTCCTCTGACCCCCACATGCACTGCTGGCACTCACTTGCTCACACACGTACATGTTCACACAATAACAATCAAAGAAAGCAAAGCAAGTGCGAAAGTGTATTAACTAATCACCAGACAAAGTATTTCTGTGGCTATCAAAAATTATACGGGGCTGTGTTCCAGCCTATTAGGACTTAGGATATTTACTAAGATTTCTTCCTGTCCATTGGAATGCTCTAATTGGCCTGTTTATCTTCAAAGGTTTGCTTGGAAGAAAAAAATCCTAAACTTTCAAATCTGGCTCACGTTATGACCCTTTATAAAACGCACAGCTACACAAGGGACTGTGCCACATGGGTCAATGTGGTCTGTCGCTACCTTCATGAGGCTTACGCCGACATCACCTTGAACATGGTCACCTACCTGGCAGAGGTAAGCAATGACGCTAAGGATAACATGGATGTCAGCATCCGCGGTTCACATGTTTATGGAGCTTTGACACTGACAGTCCACCATGTGTTACCACAAATGCTAATGGATGCCTTTGAAATCCTCCCAACATACCAGTGACTGGGTATTCTGTAAAGAAGCTGAGGCTTGGCTCAGTTAACTGATGAGCTCTAACTTTAAGGTAACTGGCCCTAGATCCAGTTGCCTCCAAAGTTTACCCCCTACTCACTGTACTTATACCCATCAGAGTATGACTGAGATAAGAAACTTGATCCTAGCTTGGCATGGCAGTGCACATCTTAGAGGCAGACAGAGCACATCTTTAATCCCAGCACTTGAGAGGTGGAGGGGGTAGCGGTGGGGTTCAGATCTTCCCAAGGAGTTACTACATGGCTAGATGTACATCATGGATTGTTCTAAACTAATTAACAAAGTATAATCTTGAAGTGAAATCTTTATCATTACCTTTTGTCTGTGAAACCAGAAACATGCCATACACATGTGTTTCTAGCACATCCCTCTCGAACCCTTACTCTGACTTCGGTACCATGGATGTAAGACATTCATAGTGTTTCACAGGGCAACAGAGGGCGTGGAGTGCACCTCCAGTGTTTGATACACAGGTCGTTCTCTGAGCAAATGACTGGTAACAGTGTACTCCCTCCAGCCTTTTCAATGTTTCTTTTCCTTCTGAGATATGCTCTTCCCAACTCTTGTTCCCAAAGAAAAGAGAGCAGCCTTCCGTAATTCTTCTTGATGTAATTATCTAGTTCCAGGTTGCTTGAAACATCATTTTTTTCAAGGGTTCTATAAGACCAAAAGTATCAACCTAACAGAGGGTGCCCCACCCATCTGACACTTATCACTGATCCTACAGGGTTTTGACTTACAATATGGATGAGTGGTGTATGGACCATGCCAGACTGTCAACAGCCAGGAGGTCATTGGCTAATTCAACACTAGCTCAAGTGCCCTCATACATAGTATTCCATTGCTTCTGATAATCCCATGGTCATATCTTTCCCTGCAAGCGAAGACACCCTTCCCTCAGCACCCAGAAAGTATGAGAAGAACCAATACAAACACCCTGCTACAAAAGCAAGGGACATGCCACTCCAGTCCTAAGAGGTAATGAGTGAGATGACCACACAGGAGACTTTGTCTAGAACATTCACCATAGAGGTTGTCAAAGTACAAATTGGATGTGGTATGTACATACAGTGGAATAGTATTCCGTCTTCCAAAGGAAAAAAAATCTGGAGCTAGAGAGATGCCTCCGTGGTTAAGAGCACTGGCTGCTCTTGCAGAGGACCCAGGTCCAATTCCCAGCACCCACATGGCAGCTCACAACTGTCTGTAACCCCAGTTCCAGGGGATCTGATACCCTCTTCTGACCTCATGTGTACCAGACATGTAATGGTGCACATACGTACATACATGCAAAACATTCACACATAAAAAATAAATCCCCAAAACAATGTAATAGATGCATAATTCATTCTGCTCAGCCCTTATCTCAAAACTGTCAGCCAAGCATGCTATTATGATCTCACTAGTGATGTTTTTGTGTCTGCTCACCAGCTGCACATAAATCTACTGATATTTTAATTATCGTCTGCGGCCCCTCGGCCCCACAGCCACTCAGCCACGGTCGCCGTATGTAGGTTTAAATTAAGTATTGTTCTATTTACCAACAAAGACTCGGAAGTCAGATGTGGGGGTGAAAACCTGCTAGAAGCCGAGAAGCAACCGGCTGACCTTGCTTTTCGGCCAGAGACACCACAAGGGATGCGTCTCTTCCCTCATCCCAGAAGCCCAAACTCTAGTCCCCTCCCTTTCCTTCCTGTGGGTCTTCTCTATCCAAATTGCTGGCTTGTCTCTGACTAATTCCAGTCAGCTAATCGCTGGCTCTGCCCCCTGCTCCCAGGTAAACTTGATTGACAGTCTGGAGGGTCACCGCATGATTTCAATAGCCCACAACACCCTGGTTTCCTGCCCTATGGAGTCTATTGACTCTGTTCGGCTTCTCTCACTCATCCAGGTCTTGGCCATGTGTACACATAGACCTGTGTGGCTGTGCTCAGGCCCCTCTGAACCTGCTCTGCTTGCTCAGTATTTTACTTTGTGAGCTGCCTTACACATGAGTGTGAGTCTTCTGTGTTTTGTTGCTTTGTTTTTGCTTTTTGTTGCAAATGGCCCTGTTTTCACATTATACACTATCAAGTGATATTTGGTAATGTGTCAAGTAGTCACTGACTTTTTACCAAGATTTTTTTTTAAAAAATTATGATGGGGTACAGGTGAGTATAGTACCTACAGAGGCCAGAAAAGGCATTGGAAACCCGGAGCTGGAGTTGCAGGTGTGGTGAGCTGTCTAACACGGGTTCTAGGAAACAGACTCTGGTCCTCTGCAAGAGCAGTGTGTGTTCTTAACCATGAGCTGTCTCTCCAGTCCCAGATCGTTATTTTGTATTTAAAAAAAAAAAAATAGCCAAGTGGGGTGGTGCACACCTTTAATCCCAGCACTCGGGAGGCAGAGGCAGGCGGATCTCTGTGAGTTCAAGGCCAGCCTGGTCTATAGAGTGAGCTCCAGGAAAGCCAGGGCTACACAGAGAAACCCTGTCTTGAAAAAAATAAAAAATAATTTTACAAAATTGTATCATATGATCCCATTTCCTAAAGTAGAAGTACATCATCTAAGGATGAGGATATGTGGATGTTACTTAGTTCTTCCACTTTAGGGAGGTTGGTCTTTACAAAGATTTTTCTAGTTTACAGTACTACAAATGGTGTGTAAGTGCATTTGTTTTCCCAGGTCCCGACTAAATTTTGCTATTCTGTTTGTCCTTTTACGTTCTGTTCTGCTTACACTTTCACACTGTTTTCTTTGTGTATGTCCTTGTTTTGTTTGTCTATTTCCTTTCTAGTCAACATAGTCATTTTCCTACACAATAGGCTTGTGTAGCTCTCTGATTCCTTGTATGTGACCTGCCCAGTTATTTGATGTGGGAGTTCAACATCTATTTGAATCATTCCTGTCAGCTCTTTGAAGTGAATTTGAACAGTGATATTTTGGCGGGGGGGGGGGGGGGGGGGGGGGGGGGAGTTTCAAGACAAGGTTTCTCTGTGTAGCATCTCTGGCTATCTTGGAACTTGCTTTATAGACCAGGCTGGCCTCGAACTCACAGAGATCTGCCGTCTGCCTCCAGAGTGCTGGAATTAAAGGCATGAACCACCACCAACCAGCAAACAGTGAACTTTTTTTTTAAAAAAAGCTTTTTAAAAATATTCTTTTCTCCAGGCGGTGGTGGCACACTCCTTTAATCCCAGCACTCAGGAGGCAGAGGCAGGCGGATCTCTGTGAGTTCGAGGCCAGCCTGGTCTCCCAAGCGAGTTCCAGGAAAGGCGCAAAGCTACACAGAGAAATCCTGTCTCGAAAAACCAAAAAAAAAAAAAAAATCTTTTCATTTTTGTGTTAACTGTATTTTGTCTGCGTGTACGTAAGTGCACCATATGTATGAAGTACCTGCAGAGGCCATAAGATGCTCTGAAATTAGAGATAAGGACAGTTGGGGGCTACCATGTGGGTGCTGGGGACTGGACCCAGGTCCTCTGGAAGAGCAGTCGGTACTTCCAGCTGCTGAGCCCGCCCTCCGTGGCACCTGTACACCTGCACATAAACTCAACATGGGCACACTCATACACACAATTTTTTTAAGCTTTATGGAGACTGGAGGGGTGCTCAGCCCCTCAGCCATGCTCTTCGAGGGGGTCGAAGTTTGACTCTCAGCACCTAGATGGCTGCTCGGAACCTAACTCCAGTTCCAAGTGAATCGACGCTCTTTCCTGGCCTCTGCGGGCACCGCATGCATGTGGCATATAGACTTACACACAGGCAAAACACCCACACATAAAAATAAATATGGAAATAACTTTTTTTAAGAGATGGCAGCAAATCCCTTGAGTCTGGAGCTACAAGTGGCTGCTAGCCACTGTGTGGGCTGGAGCTGCACTCAGGCCCTCTGCAGGGACAGCCTGTGCTCTTGTCCTCTAAGCTGTCTTCTCTGGCTAGAACGATGAACGTCTATCACGATGCCTGTCATGCTCAGTTTCTCATCACTTTAGTTTTCCTTTGGACAATGTCAATTTCTTCTTCTGCTATAAAGGCAGTATGCAAACACGAAATTTGGAAGAAGATTGTTTTGGAAAAATGGTATTAAAATTATATTATTTGGGGGCTGGAGAGATGGCTCAGCAGTTAAGAGCACTGGCTGCTCTTCCAGAGGACCCAGGTTCAATTCCCAGCACCTACATGGCAGCTCACAACTGTCTATAACTCCAGTTCCAGGGAACCTGACACCTTCACACAGACACACATGCAGACAAAACACCAGTGCACATAAAAATAAATAAATCTTTTTTTAAAATGACATTATTTGTAGAGAAATGCTCTTCACATTGCTTTAGCATTATCTGCTATATAGATAATTGTGTGTGTGTGTGTGTGTGTGTTGTCTTCTACTTAGTATTATCTACCATGTTTAAAATGCCATTGTAAAGCGAGTGTGGTATCACACACCTTTAATCCCAGAACTTGGGAATCCAAGGCAGGTGGATCTCTGTGAGTTTGAGGCCAACCTGATCTACATAGCAAGTTCCAACCAGCCAGAGTTAGATGGTAGGATCCTGTCTCAAAACAAAACAAACAACAACAACAAAAAAAAAGCCATCCTGTCAATTGAATCATCCCTCATTAGATCCTTCTTTTGTTTCATGTATGATATTTTTAACCATATAACAAAAGCCATGGCAAAATTATACGTGATCAAAGTGTTTATTTCTGGTTTGGGGTATGTTCCTGGAAGTACGGTTCTTGTTTCCAAAGCTATGAACTTTGAATAGGCATGGTGGCATTCACCTGTGTATCAGTGTTCTCACCTGTTTATAGAGAGTTTGGGTCTAACCTGGACTACACAGTGAAAGAGTATCTCAAAAACAAAAATCAAAACACACAAAAAAGCTGTAGACCTCTTTAGCTTCCACGATCTCTATTGCTAAATTAGCCAATTGACATCTCTAATGATATATGAAATATTCATGTCCAACATTAATTAATACTCATTAACCAACAGTGAATATTCTCAATTTCTAACCTTTGCCAATTTGGTAACCAACAAATTATATCTTTAAATTTGTAATTTTGATAGTGTCCCATAGTTCTCCTATCAAGGTTATTTTCTGTATTTTCACTATTTGAATTTTATGCTCATGATTTCCGAGCTCCTTGAATTGCCTTCACTACTTTTTATTCATTCATTAGGCTTTTAGCCTGGAGTGGTTGAGCACGTCATCCCAGCACGTGAGAGGTAGAGACAGGAGGATGTCTGTGAGTTTGAGGCCAGCCAGCGCAGAATAGTGAGGCCTCTTCCAAAAAAAACAAACAAACAAGAAATAGTTAGGGTTTTGTTTGCCCCGGAAGCATGCTGCAATGATAGGGGTGTGGGAAAGCCTGGTACTTCTCCGGGGAAGAGGGACAGAGGGACGAACTGACGGGCTGCACTTTGCCTCCTGCAGTTGCTGGAGAAGGGCCTCCCCAGCATGCAGCAACCACTCCTCCAGGTCATCTACAGTCTGCTCAGTTACATGGACCTTTCCATTGTTCCTGTCAAGCAGTTCAACGTGGAAGTCCTGAAGACCATTGAAAAATATGTGCAGGTGAGTGTTTGGACAGACTCACTCACTTGTCAGGGGTATCCAGGAGAGACCGAAGAGGCTTGCCCGGCTTGCCCTCGGGTGTAAGGCCATCTGGCATCCAACCCCACATTCATTCCTCTATATCCACGACACGTGGCCGACAGACAAGAGCACTAGTTGGTCACACCCTGAGTGGCGTTTGTAGGAGAAAGACAGAAAGAGACCTTAACACGTTCCTTGCTTCAGGGACATAGCTGTCTCGTTGGCACACAGCCTGAGTATTCCAAGCACATACCTGGCTGGGAAGTTGAGGAGGAAGGGCCTGTGCTGGTGTCTTATTTCAAAGATGGAGAAGGGAGAAAGAAGGTGTGTGCATGCACAGTTCCAGGCCAGATCTTTACTTTGGAATTTAGAAACTTAACCCAACAACCAACCAAAAAAATTAGAGGGATAAATGAAGAAAAATGACAAAATGTGAATAAATGATAAGAACATAAAAGTTTATTATGCTGGCCTCTGTTTCTGTAATATTGTAATATTTCTATAACAAGCAGTCCCTAAAAATATTAATAAAAGTGAAAACAGCCCGGACATGGTGGCGCACGCCTTAATCCCAACACTCAGGAGGCAGAGGCAGAGGCAGGTGGATATCTGTGAGTTAGAGGATAGCCTGATCTACATAATGAGTTCCAGGACAACCCAGACCCTGTCCCAATAAACTAATTAATTAAAATTAAAATTTATACACACACACACACACACACACACACACACACACACACACCAACAAGGGTCAGGGCCAAGATGTCAGCTAGTAAACTTGGAGGTCACACTTAGACCTGGCTTGGGGCTCCGGGGCTCCGGGGCTCCGGGGTATTGCCTTTGTTTCCCTGGCCCAGCAACCTGCCCAGCAGAGCACATCAGCAAAGACCCACAGACTGCCTCTTAAAGCTCTGTCCTGAGACTACATCAGGAAAACAAAGCGATTTCTAGAGCCTGGTAGCTAATCTGTTACGTGCAACCACAGACAGAAGGGAGTCCATGTTCCTCTGTGGGTCAGCCCTCAGCCACACTCAACGGCAGAGGAATCTGCTTCTCTGCAGTCCTTGGCTTCATAATCCTTTCTTCTCACGGGTGCACTTGGTGCGTCCCAGATTTCAAGGACAAACCCTCGATTTTTCTCTGGTTAATTACATTGACAAAGGTGTAGAGTGTAAATTTTAGACACTGTTTTCCAGAAATTATTTAATGTTAAATTTAATTTCCAGGGTTTTCTTTTCCTCCCATTCATTTTTCAAGGGCTAATGAGAATTGTGTGCTCAGTGTGTGTTCAGTCACGGGCTAGCAC
>CABHPP010148831.1:24217-47331 GCA_902168425.1 Peromyscus attwateri | reverse complement strand
GCACACACACACACACACACACACACACACACACACGCACGCACACGCACACGCACACCCACACGCACACGAAGATGTTAGGACCTAGCCGCTGGGCCCATCACTTCTCGCTTATCCGAACCGGGGCTGCAATAATCACTTTCCCTTCCCTCAGGGGCTGCTCCCGCTCCCTGTTCTGGGGAAAAGCGGTTGTCACAATCCCCTCCTTTCCCCCTTTCCCCTAGCTGCATCTCAGGTGCCCGTGCTTTGCAGAGCTGTCCTTGAACCTGACATGGGCATGACCCTAGCCAAACGCGAAAGGGGCGGGTGGCCATGCTGGCACCGTTTGTGGGTTGTTTATGGGCGCTGAGCCATTGCCCCAGGTGTAGGGACGCGCTTCCTTCCCCCCTACTCACTTTGACTCCGTTCTCTCACAACCTCCTCTTCTTGTTCCTTGGGCCTGCTGCAGGAGTCTCGAAGGACTGTATGGACATAGCTCTGCGGACAGAGACCTGAATCTCCATGGCCCTCGGCAGCAGCTAGTGAGTTCAAATAGGACAGTTTCTCTCCCTCTTCTTCCTCGTCCTCCTCCCCTGCATCGGAAAATTGTGTCCCTTCAGCCGCGGCCAGCATACAGGGAGCCGAGTGAAAGTGCTGCTCCAACTCCGCCTGCAAGTGAGCTCCGTGGAAGTGTTGCTGCTGCTCCAGATTCAAAATGTCTTTGACTGAGAAAGGGGTGGAGGTGACCGGGCTTGGTAACATCATCAGGGCCACTTAATTGTCCAGTCCAAATACTCAATAAATCCCGGCGGGGGCGGGGAGGCAGTGCGGCGGCTCCAGCTCTTCCTCTGGACTCCGCGGTGCTGTGGAGTCGAGCTTTTGACAGACGCGGTCCTTCTCCAGTCTAAATCGCCTCCATTGGCCGGGACCTGGGGGTCTGGGTTTTGTTACAGCCACTGCAAGGACTGGGGCCGGGGCGGTGAAGCCTCTGTCCCGGGGCCTTGCGTCACGTCGAGGGGCGGGGTCGGCATCCTGGCCTCCTTCCTAATTGGTTCTGGCGTAGGTGGGCCACGCCCTCCGCGTCCACCCCCGTGGGATGTTGCTGCGCTACCAGAAATAGACAGGGACTAGAATGGGTCTTGAGGTCCAAGTCGCTGTGGGAGAGGCTGCATTGGACCGGGTGTCCGAATCACCGATTCCCGTCCCACCTAGCCGCACCCGCCCGACCAGGGGCAATTCTGAGAGGCTCACTGACCATGAACCAACAAGGTCCTAGAAGGACGACACAGATTCCAGCTGCTTCGGGGCAGGAAAACTTCCTGGCCAGTAAATACCAGACGATGGATTCCTCAGGAGACGAATGCTGTATCTGTGGAAATATGAGCGACGTGTCAAATTCCACCTTGTCTTTGCTCTAGCTGTTCTCACCACGTGGAGTGCCTTTTCCGCCCTCATTTCCACGAGTGCAAGGCTGTTCTCCGAGGCTCTGCTCAAATACCACGTCCTCCAAGGAAGCGCTGCCAGATCGCCTAGCCCGGAAGTCCTCTTCCTCAGAACTTGCTCCGTTAGTAATGACACTTGTCACCCTCCCCACCTAGTGCTATGGCTGTATGTGTCCTCCTGATTGTCAAGTTAGATTGTCAGTCCCTGAGGACAGGGTCCAGGTCCTGTTTGCCCTTGCAGACAAGATGATGGAGTTCTCCCTTGTGTCCAGCGGCTCTTGCTTCGAATCTTGGCCCGAGTCAATATTTGGTCTCTTCGGTTTCCTCGTCTACATAAAGGCACCGAATTACCTCTTCTAGGGTAATTGCCCTAGTTAAATAAGGCTAACCAGGCCGGAAGCATAGTGCAGGTCTAGGAAAGCTAAGGGCTCAGAACGTGTAACTATCGTTTTTTCTGCTTCAGAGTTCAGAACAGTGCTTGCTGACTCTGCATTGATTCTGACCTGGCTGGAGTACCACCGCACGCACACACTGGGTGGCTTTATGAGAGCAGGGATTGTGAGAGCAGGATCTGGTCTCAGAAGGGACGTAACCCAGCGGTGGCTGCAGCTCTTTCCGCCCTCTGAGTATAGGCCTCAACTTTCAGACACGCCTTGTTTCTTTACCTGCTGGCTTTCTGGCGCTCTTTCTGAGATGGTGGTTGCATTCTGCGGGGGAGAATCTATGTAGTCTCAGACTCTGAAAACTGCCTGGCGGGGACCACCTTCTGGCATTCACCTGCCTATAAGCTTAGCCCTCTGAATAGCAGCGGCCACCGTTGTGAGGATAACAGCAAAACGCGTGGGCAGCACGCCTCGGAAATAACAAACAAGGAGCGGTTCTGGTTTCGCGGTGGGGTTCCTCACCAGACCGCCCCTGGCATTTATTTGCTCTCCCCCCCATCCCCCGCCCCAGCAGAACCGCACAGTTGGAGAGTCTGGCCTCAACTGGAAAGGACGGCTGGAAGGCACGGGGACTGAGGACGACGCCCTAGGAAACGGGTAGACGCGGCACGTAGAGGGATTATATGGAGAGCGGCCTTGCGGAACCCCGGGACAGCAGAAGGAGTTGGTGCCCAAGGCCTTGGAAAGAAAGGGTTGGGAGGAGGGGGAGGCGGGGCTCTTGGGGGGAGAGCGGAAATGCCGCGGGGAGGCTGCGCCCCCGGGCCACCGGGGAGGCTGGGACCCTGCTCCCTCCACGTGCCCTGGGGGAGATGGGGAAAAATCATCTCTGGGTAGTCGGCGCTCTCTCCTCGAAACCATTCCTCCGTCGCAGGAGCCTTTTCGCTTTAAGACTTGAGACTGTTGACGCCTCGGGCGGGGGCCGCGGTGGCTACGAAAGGCGAGTCTGCCCAGGGAAGAGTGCGCCTGGTCTTGCTGCGGATCCGGAGCGCAGAGGTCCCGAGCGAGGTGGGGTGAGTGCGAGGCCCTGCAGGGTCGGGGACTGTAAGTGGACGTGCGCGTCCCAGCGGGCAGGGGGAGGACCAGAAGGAAACGGCGCTACAGTCTCTGTCCCCCACCCTGCCGCCAACCGCAGGGCAAAACCGTCGCGGAGAAATGCTTCTTCTCCCTTCTGCTCTCATCCTCCTCCCCACTTTTTAGCTTTCAAGATTTGGACAAAAGAAAAGATAAGAGCTATTCGCTTCCATCGGAAGCGCGTATTTCTTCTTGCCTAGTTTTTTGCTTCCTAGCGGCGCTTCGCCCTCACCTAAACCTTGCCCCAGAAACCATATCGGAGTGAAGGCCCCCCAATCCAACAACGCCCGCAGCTCAGTGACACACCCACACACCTGCTGCGGGCGGGAAGGCCCACTCAGGCCTCTTCTGTCTGCCCGCGCTGATGGCTGTCTGCTCCCCACCTGCAGGAGCACGTGGCGGGGTCTCCCCCAAATCCCGCTGCCTCCACTGCTTGGTCAGGTACCCTCCAAACACACCTGGACGGCTCTCTTGAGGACCCTCGCTAAGTTGCTCCACAGCAGGCTGGAGCAGGATTCCGTTTGCGGGGACTCTGTGGGGAGCCTGGTGAACGTGCCAGCACCTGGCATCTATGGCCTAACCTGCTCTGGCATCCCTATCCCCGCACACCGGGTATCCAGAGACTTCCACCCACCTCTTGACTTTTAGGGTTGGCCTTTGATTTTTTGCCCAGAGCAGGGGTTCTGGTCATCTCCAACTTCCCTTTCCAAATTGTTTAGTCTTGGCTTATACTGGTTTCGAAGTAGCAGGTTCCCACTCAGGCCAATCGCATCCAGGTGGCCTCCTTTTCCCCGCGCCGGCAGCGGGCACCCGAAAAGACTACCGGTCTGTGGGCCGCCAGCTGTAGGGCAGGAAAACCCCGGGTGCTGGAGCCCCCCTCCCCTCTCCGCTGCTGCTTGTCGGGGCACAGATTCTAGTTCCATTCGGTATCCAGTTACTAGTACATTCAGGGGCATTTGCATTCTCTTGTCTGAAAAGATCTTAGAAATCTCCGATCCTTGCTCAATTAACAATAGGTTTTCGTATCAGACAGTTTAGGCAATTACTGTCAGATAAAGTAAATATGACTGTGCAGCTTGGCTTTGTTTTAGTCCTCACTGTCTGCCTAGGTTCACCTCCATCACCTTGTACCTATCACAAGCCCCTCCCATCGATATTTGATTACAGATCTTGCTGAAGTGGTGGCAGATTTCCTGGGGGAGGGGAGGTTGCTTTATAGACGTGCATATATAATAAATAAAATTATAGCGGTTAAAGAGCCTTGTGATCATTACCGTAGTTGCATTACCGAGGGAAAATGTGGCCATTTTTGAAAGCTTTGTTTGTGTTTTACTCTAACAAATCTACTCACTTCCTACACATATAAAATAGGCAGATAGTCAATAGTTTTTGTTCCGTCTGACACTATTTGTCTCGTTGAACAAAGCTATTCAATTATGGAACCAGGGTCTCGTTGCCCTGTGTTTTAAATTTCAGTCTAGCACTACAGTGATTTTTCTATTCAACTATGAAAAAAATAATGTTGCTGTAAACTCAGCTGGCCTGATGTATGAAATTTTAGGTGGGTTTTTAATCATTTTGACTGCTGTCCTAGAAATTTCAATTTAATGATTCATACACACAAAGACAGAAAAGAAACGAGAAAGAGCTTCATTTTTAGCAGTGCCACTAAATGGAATTTTGTTGGTGGCAGTAAGGGTGTGTGCTATATCTGGTTTTGGTTTTTAGTTTAGAGGTGTTAGAAAGCTGTCCCCAAATTCCTGAGCAGACTAGTGTTAACTGCATTTTAATGATAAGAAGGGTGAATGCATTACCTGATTTGAGTTATGAATCTGGTCTTCAACGGCTGAGCGTTTGTATAATTTTAAGGAAATGCCAACCTTGTTGCTTAGTTCTAGAACGTGTTAAACTTATCTAATTTCTTGAGTGTGTGTGTTTCCGTGGTGAACTAATGTTGTGAGAGGGATTTTTAAGTGGGCTGTGAGCACATAGTTTGTTTTGCACATGTGGGCAATTTTTCTAGATTTTGTTTGGAATTAATTTGCTAAACAGCTCATCATTTCTCTTCCCTGAGAGAAAAATCATTCCAAATCCAGCAAATTGTGTGGTCTGTGGTATAAATTACAGGCCATCTCTGAGAGTTTCGATTTCTCGGGTGAAGAGTTTCCACTCGTATCTTCTCAGATCTGACCCACTCCAACACTTTTCAAGATAAAAATGTAAATTGAGATCTCCTCACCAAAGCCAGTTCCTTTAATGCTAATACCACACTGAAGTCTGAGGACTAGCTTTGTGGAAAGAAACTCAATATTTCTTCAAACGAAAATGTCTAAACCAAAGGGTGCTTTACGCATTGATTTGTATTGATGTGTGTGCTATTTGAAAATGCAGTGAGCAGTTTGAACTAGAGGATTTAACTGGAATTCGGAATGCATTCCGTAGGTTTTTTTTTTTTTCTTTAACTTCCTGTAGCTAAATTTCAACGTCTACAGACCTTCTAAAATATAATCTAACTTCAGAAAGGGTCTTTAAGTCTCTGGCGAACTAATTCGCTCAAACTAGAGCGACTCTCTTGCCGGTTCTCGGGGTTCGCTGAGCAGACAAGAAGGAAGAGCTAGAGCAGTGGCCGTCGCCTTCGGAGCAGCAGATTGTTCTCGCGTCTTCCTCCAACTACCCTCTCAGCCTTGCCAACTCTCAACCGCAAGCCCACTTCTAGGGACCTTGGCCTCCTGGAGTTACCTAAAAACTTGTTCCCCGATCTCCCTACAGTCACTTAGGGAGAATAACTTCAAACCGTTTAAGAGGAAAAAGACCTTTCCCATTTGCAAGAAAGCGTAGCTGGTTTAAATCTCTTACGTGTGTTTTCATTTGGTTTTTTCTGCGTGGGGCCTGGAGCTCCGACTGCGGTCCGCAGCGGCTCCCGAGGTTAGTCTCTGGACACCCTGGCCGCTGGCTTCTGAAACTGCAGGAGCCCCATGCTCACCGCTCCGCTCCCCACGGCTGTCCAGATTTTCTCCTCAGTGCGCCGGGATGGGCGATGCGTGGGGCAGTGAAATGTGGGCTTTGCCCGGAATTGGACAGAAACAGGAGTTGAAGAGCGTCGAGGCCCCAGATAGGCGCAGTGGCCAGTGACCCGGGAGGTCCACAGCCACAAGATCAGAGGCGTGATGCGCCCAGAAGTCAGGTTCAGGCTACAACTCCAGGCCTCAGGACACCGCATCTTCGCCCACGCCGAGATTTCGGGTCAAGGCCAAGGACTTGGGGGTTCCACCCTGAAGGTGATGGGGACTTACTTGGTCCTGTTTGCTCGCTGGCACTGCCTCTCTACATCCCGGAGCATTGTTTCAGCGAACTGAGGGCTTTCACCGATTCGCCTCTCTCCAGCTTCGGGACCCTAACAAGCCCGAGCCTTAAAGACCGCTCGGGCATCTTGAGCTTGCCTCTAGAACCTTAATCTTCTCACTGCTGAGGAGGGGATCTTCTCACCGGTTCAGTCACCCAGAGGGCCCCCGGAACTCCAGAGTCCGGGCCTGTAGAACTCCCAGGACCTTCCTCCTGGGAGCCTTCCCTGGAGCCCTAGCTTCCCTCCCTCCCGGCTGGAGGCCACACTTTCCCACCGCGGTGCAGTCTTTTTTCTCCGGGTCCTTTCCCTTCTCCATTCGCCCTTTCCCCCTCCCCCCTCCTCCCACTTCTTTCTCCCACATTTCCTCCCCCATACATCCAGCTTCCATTAGAATTCTGTCTCTACTCCTTCCCACCTGTGGTTTCCTGTCTTCTCACCTCCTCCTCTTTTATTTCACACTCTCCCATCTTAGCTTGGAAGCTGTTTGTTTTGTTTTTGTTTTAAAATCTTGGTCCCCCACCGGTGTTTGATTGGAGGAAAAAAAAAAAAAAAAAAAGCTAGGCTTCAAATCAGTTGTGCACAAGTGGGGTCGACCCAGCTGAGCAAAGCCCCATTCATGAGCTGCTTCCCAAATCCCAGCTCTGTGCCCAGGCCTGCTCAGGAAAATGCCCAAGCATCTTTGGTCAAATGAAAGGGATCCTATTCCCTGCCCTGCTCCATCCCCTAAGATGTCCCTCCCCTCCCACCCCCACCCTTATCCCCCTAGTCGCGGTAGGGGGGGGGAGGGGGGAAGGGGGGAGCGGCATGGTGTGCAGACTCCAGGTGGCAGGCTGGGTTGCCCTCCTTGTGGAAATCCCCTCCAGGCTGATCGCGAGGAGCCTGCATTTCCTTCTATTGTGGCTGTCCAGAGAAGCCCGTGTTGGGGGTGAGCCTGAGGCCCCCACTTCAGGCATCCCCTAAGAGTAGATGGGGCCTCCAAGACAAGCACCATGGCTCCACATCTCACACAGGTGAAGCAGATCGACCTTCCCCTCTTTACTGATCGAGCCATTTACAGGCTGGGGATTGTTTAGCCTTGAGATCACCCCAGCTAGAAGATGTATCCAGGACTTTGAATTTCTGGGGCCAAATCTGGGAAAGAATAGAGGGTTCTTCATGGTCCTCACTCCAGCCAGCCTTGTAAGGATTGAGTACTTAGTAACTCAGGTCCTACGTATGTCCTATCGCTGTAGCCCCCATCCTTCTAAGCTGCCTGTTGTGGGGCCCAGGGAGCCACTGAGTCACTGGCCTCTTGGGGGACCCTAGACTTCAGGATTTCTTCCTGTCTTTAGCTGCTTGGCAGACAGCTGGCCACCCTCCAAGCAACCCTTTCACCTTCAATCTGCAACCATGAGATCGATGACAGCTGTATCACTCTGAGAAACAGATGCGTGCAGACTTGATTGTGCTTCTACTTACTTATCTGCATAAAAACAGAAGTGCTTTCCTATGCTGCCATGATGTACCCGGGGATATATGCCGGGATGAAGGCACATGGAGTTTTTCATGAATGTAGACCACATTAAAGCCTTGCTCATCCACAGTGAATGGTCATTGCATGGGGCAACACTCCATCTGAATTCTCCTCCCTCCTCCCTGACACCTCAAAATAATGAAAATTACTGGTAAATGACATGAAATCAAGAGAGAAATGTTTATATGATCCAAGGTGAAAACTAGCCTCCATGAATGGATGTTCTACTTTCATACACAGTTTATGGGATCCTTACACTTAGTCTTGTTCAAAGTGTCCCCGGAAGGACCTGTCTGAGCTGTAGCCAGAGAAGGAATAGATTTTTATTGCTAGAATTGTAATGACACTGTGTGCATTCTTGAAAGTAATAAAACCACGTTGAAACATTCTGCTCCACATATCATGACCTTGCATTTGCATATTCCAGAAGGGTGGCCTGTGTGTATGAATATATATATATATATATATATATATATATATATATATATAAACACACACACACACACACACACACACACACACACACACACACACACACACACACACACACCCTAACAGTGAATGAACATGTGTGGGCATGAATGTTTTGCACCTCTCACAACCGGCAAGCCCACAAACACATATGTGGCTGGATGCACAATGATTTCCTGAGCTTGCTTGTGCATAGGTAAACCCTCATGACTCCCTGCATGGAGATTTCCCCAAAGAAAAGAGGCAGCTCTGTCCAAGGGTGGGGTCCAGGAAAACTTGACTTTCTCTGAGTTATAACCTTATCTCATACCTCTGCCCTGGACTGGAGCACTGCCCTTGGAGTCCACCAGATCTAGGTGTGGAGTAGAGCCCTGCCCATGTTATAGCCTTGTGACCTTAATCCAGCTTTTCAACCTCGCCAAGCAGCAGCTTTCTCGATAGCTCAGAAGATAATAATGGGGGCTGGAGACATGACTGAGAAGTTAAGAACTCTTGCTTCTCTTACAGAGGACCTGGGTTCAATTCCCAGCACCTACATGGCAGCTCACAGCTGTCTGTGATTCCAGTTCCAGTGAAGATCTGTTACCCTCTTCTGACCTCTGTGGACACAAGACACCACATGGTGCACATACATTCATGCCAGCAAACACTCATAAAATAAAAATATATACATCTTTAAAAAGAAGATAACAGTGGTGTGGACTTTATAGACCTGCAGTAAGGATTAAAGAAATGATGGAAGGTCGGGGGTGGGGGTGGGGGTGGGGGTGGGGGAGCGGGGGGGGGTGGGGTGGTGGCGGCTCACGCCTTTAGTCCCAGCACTGGCAGAGGCAGGTGGATCTCTGAGTTCGAGGCCAGCCTGGTCTACAGAGCAAGTTCCAGGGCAGCCTTGCTGTAGAGAAACGCTGTCTTCAAAACAAAACAAAAACAAAGAAAACACCCAAAAGAACCTGTGATCCCAGCACTGGGGACTGGAGGAGGACAGGGAATCAGGAGTTCAAATCCAACCTCAACCACATAGTGCGTTCCCAGCCAGCCTGTCTCTAAAACAAATGCATAAACAATTCAGAGAAACACTAGAAACGTTTTTGTGGTAGTATCTGGCTGAGGACTGTTAGAGATGGTTGCTGGACACAGGCAGGGAAGTGGGGAACTGGTCCTGGTCTGAGTTTGGAGCAGGATTCCCAGAGCCCCCCAGGCCCTCTGTTTTCTGACCTGGGTGGGGGTGAAGGAGCAGGAATTGTTCTCTTAATCTTTAGGAAACAACCTACAGAGTCACCAACAGCCTTCTCTTGGCCCCCACCCCCACTCCCCATTCTCACCCCCACCCAGCCCCAGCAACTCCAAACTTAACCAAGCTTCCTGCTCCCACGAATGCATCATTTTCAGCTGCTGTAAACAAATCTCTAAAGTCTCATGTCATTGTTATCATGTTTAGATAAAGATCTGGCCAATTAGTGTTCTTACTGGAATGCAAATAAATCATCTGCCCTGGACCCACCCTGGAGGTGGGCATCTCCCTGATAGCTTTTTCTTCCTTCCCTCCTGGTTCTGGGCAAGAACACCTCATCTTGGAAACATCTGTACTGTGGTTTCTCCACTGGCTCCCAGACAGTCTTTGACCATCTCTGAGCCTGTTGATGACCACCACTGGAAAATGATAGTAAGAACAGAAATAATCCAGCAGACACCCACAGCAACAGCAATCCCTCCAGTGACCATATGAATAACACCAGCTACTGTTCCCGGCTTCCTACAAGTACCATATGGCTCCGTGGTTAAGAGCCTTCTCCTTCTCTCATTGCTCAGATAAACTGGCAGGCCCTGACTGAGCCACTTCTACAGGCTGGGAGACTGAAATGGTTCCTGGGTATGAGTACTGTAGAAGGGCACCAATGCTGCTGTAAATCCAATGCTGTCCACCATTGCTGCTTCTGCTTCTTCCAACAATTCTTCTTGGGATTTCGACTTGGTGGCTCACAGCCGGTTCCTTCCAGCCTTCCTGTCTGCCCGGGTGGAGGTTCACAGCCCCCAAGAGGAATGTGTTTTGATGGTAGGGTTGACTGCAGGCTGACTTCAAAATAAACACCCCTTGGGATGGGGTGGACAGGTCCCCCTCAAGCCTCCTCCTCTCTCTTCCCAGCCATCCATCTCCCCCTAACCCCAGCTACTTCCTTTTCCCACTTTCCCCCCATCTCCTGGTACAGGTCTGCCTTCCGAACCTCTTACCTACCACAGAGTTAATGGTAACCATCATAAGCTTCCTGTCGATGAACAAGGGTTTAGTAACATTCTTTTCCCATCACCAACAACATACCTGTAGATGAATATCATAGCCACCCCTTCTCCCGCATTTTGGAGACGTGGAAACCCATGCCTGAAGATGTGAAATCGACTGGCCAAGGGAACAGGCTAAGGACGGGTGCAAGGTTTTCCAGGCAAATGCGGCTCCACATCTTGGTAAGCTGGAAAACAGTTCTTGCACCAGGTGGGACTCCAGCACCTGACTAACACAGCCACGCTGCTCAGGGAGAGCTTCTCCACACTGGGGCCCTTGGGATTGATTTGTGCTCTAGAGGCCCCTTCATGCCCGACTCTGGCGTTCTGGTTCCGGAATGTTGTCTGAAGTCTCCATGCTACGGCCTGGCGGCCTGAGCCTCGAGAAGCAACGGAAGCTGTCTCTGGGAACAGGACTGAGGGCTTTTTGAGGTCCCCTCTTTCCTGTCTGGACCTCTCAGGCTGCTCTGCCCATGCTCTATTCATGAAGTAGGAACTTCCGTTACATTGGACACCAAACCCCTCAGGCGGGCATGTCAGGGATTCTCTGGGGCCAGGCTCTGGACCCTCACATCGGAATCTGTACTACTGGGATACTTGGGGGATGCAGAGTCGTGGGTTCAAACCTGTCTTCCCTTGTCCTCTGGTCTCTTTACCCTCTCAGCTCGGCTCTTCTTCGTGGACTTGGAGATCCTCAAAACACCTTCCAGGTTGCCCCAGGATTCAAGATTATCCCTGTGATGCAATTAGAACGGTACCTGGCACGATCAATTTTCAATAAATGTTAGTTTATTGTTATTAACCCAGGGACGAGTGGAGACCGATTTTTCCGTTTCTGGGTGTGAGCTCTGGACCTCTGCGCGCATCGCGCACGGAGGGGACCCTTGAGCGTTTCTGACGTTTTTGAAAGGGCGGTTAACCCGGTTGTGCTGTGCTGAGAGCCAGCTCCGGGGCTTACATTAACGCAAGCGGCGACCTCGGTGTGTGCATCTGTCCCGAGCTGCGTGCGTGCAGCGGCCTGTGCGTGTCAGGAGTCCAGGCAGCGTTGACGCGCTTGTGGGGACCTCATCTGCGTTGGGTTTAGATTTTGCCTGTGACAAGAAACTCTTGTTCACCTGACTGACGGATGCATGGTGTCCACGCTGTGTACACAAAACCCGGGCGAGGCTGGAGTCCCGGGTGCTCGGCCTGTGGCTCATCGAACGATTTGCGCTATTAATGGTTATTTTATTTATATCGTTAGAATTGTCCCCCCGGGTCTGTTTACACCAACGTCTGGCCGGCTCGGCCGCAGTGTTTGGACAGGGGATTACACTAATGGATGGCGAGCTGGGAGGGGAGGAGCAGGCGCTGCTGGAAACCGGGCTCCGGGACTCAGGGTGGGCCTGGGCAGGGGTGGAAGGGCAGAACTCCCCCGGGCTTGGCCTCTGACCTTGCAGGGGAAGGAAACCTGTCTGCCTGCGATAGCAGGCGGCGTGGGGACTGGAGACTCCTGCTCCCGGCCCCTATCCCTCGGCTCCAAAGGCCGATTCCAAACTCCAGGTCGCCCCGCTTGGGTAAGCACACTGCCACAAATAAACAAGAGCTACCAGGAGGCCGGGCACTTTGATGGGCTTCCCTCTTTTGGAGACTAGCTTAGGGGTTAGGCCTCTGAATCCGGATTATGGTCGAGCTCGGGGCGCCTGGCGGCTTGCGGGGTTAAAGCTGTCTTTAAAGAACGGCTGTGGAGAGAGCTCGAAGCTCCTCGAGTTTGGAAGATCCAAGATACAACGCCCACTGCGTGGTGTGCGGCCAAATACAGCCTGAGCATCGACCTGGGGGTGGGACAAGGACTGGTGTCCAGGGCCAAAGGAGGGGTTCCCGGGTGTCCCCAGCCTTCAGTTTGAGAAGATCCGGGTCCAGAACCCCTGACTTAGGGACCAAGCATCTTTGTTATAGGGCTAGGATCTGATGTGCAGAAATAGCTAACATTTAGTCAGCATTACCGTGTGTCATTCTCTAGTATTCTGTAAGGTTGGGCTCTGGCCAGCACTCACAGGCGTTGTTATACAGAAGAGGAAACAGTAAAGTGGGCGTCCATCAGGTAGTACGTGGCAGGGCCAGAACTGAACACAGGAGACTGCCTGCAGAAATAGAGTGTTGCTAATCAGTGTTTAGAACACTCATTTGTGATCTCAGCTGAGCTACGGGACTCTCTCTCCTTAGAGTGCACTGGGCACATGAATCCTGGGACTTCACGAAGGCTTATCCACAGATCTCTGATCAATAAGTTTTTCTTTACAGATTATAAAAGGACATTTGATGTAATCAGTTCGTTTTGAACACAGGCTGAGAAGGTGGTACTTTTACAACTGTCCATTCTTGAAGCTCAGGGCGTTAAAATCGCCGCTGGAGATCACACACAGCTGGTTTCAGGGTTTTGAACGCCGCCGGAGTCTTCCTGGGTACCACTTCTGCTGTGTCTAAGATCCCCAAGTTCTACATTCCTTCTCTATTGGCTCCCTCTCCCGCCTCCTGCTGGGTTGGTCAGGGTCTGCCCTGCGGGATCTTGTTGGGGGGAGGCTCTCTGAGAGGTACCTGTTGGGGGCCAGCAGAGTCGCCCTGTGCTCTGAGCTCTGCGCTGCCAGGACGCACGCTCCGGTAAACCGTTTATCTAAAGACAACTTCTGTTTCTCGTTCCCTGTCTGGAGTTGCCCAGCAGGCAGCAATGAAAAATGTGCCCTTTCCCGAGACTCTGGCGCTGGTGATTTATGTGGGAACCGTCTCAGGCCGCCGAGGCCTGGGCTGCTCTGCCCAGGCCTCAGGGGTGGAGGGCGCGGGCGGGCGAGGAAGAGAACCTGGTTCCCTCGCCCTTCCAGCACCCGCTTTTACTGCGCCCCCTTCCACCTCAACCCCCAGAACATTTTACAGCTGCTCCCCCAGGAAGCTGAGCGCTTTATCGCGGTCAAGTAAACACCATTATCCCAGGTCCATTAACACGGAGATTTTGGCGATGTAAATAGACCTCTAGAGGGAGAAAAGCAGCCCCCGAGAACTCCCTTGTAAAATGGTGCCGGTTCCTAAAGATTTATGGCCGAAGTTTGCAACCCCATTTCCCCCACCCCCGCTAACCTTCTAAGAAATCCCAATCTTAGTCAGAACCAGAAGATGGGGCACCCCCCCCCAGCCTAGAAATCTCGCCCCAGGGTGTCAGCAGGACTAGGGTGGGGAGTCCTCAGAAGTGCTGACCTCGTCATTAATTTTCTCTAAGTCACGAGCCCAGGAATGCTGATTCCTTTCCGGCTGCGGATGCGTAGATAAACTCTCAGCTGGGAGCTGCCAGTGTGGATGATGGCCGGCACACCGCACCCCCTCCTTCCCCCTGCCCCTGCTCAGGGGCCAGGATGCTTGTGTTCCAGGCTTCTTCCTCATTTGTAAACTGGTTAGGGCTTTCAGCAAGTCCTTAGGAGGCTGTAAAGCATGTGGGACTTGTCATTGGTGGGCACTGTCAAAGCCGGCTGTGACCTAGGGCAGGCATCTGGCCAGCTTGGATGGCCTCGCTTCTTTGCCTTTCTGTTCAAAAGGATATGCCCACCCTATTCACTCTGGTGTCAGCCAACAAATATGAAATCAAGTAAGGATGGTGAGGCTGGCGCAGGCTGAGTGGAGACCTTTGTCCACCTCTCTCAACTTTCCGTTTCGGATGGGTGTTGAGTGACTTGCTCCAGGCAGTTTCTGTTCATCTAGAGTGTGCTTTTCTTAACCCCTCAAGTCAATATTTATATCAAACAATGGATTTGGAACAAGGAAGAGTAGCTCAGGTTGGGGAAACAAAGATAGAAGTTCTGCAGGCCAAGGAAAGCTGCAGGAGAAAGCCAGCCTCTCCTAATCTAGCCAAAGCCACTTACTAGACACCGCCTGTGCCCAAAGGTGGCTCCATTTTAATGCAGCAATTCTTGTGGGTTACCACCTGGATAAAAAGGGCACTCTTTCACAGTCACAAGAGAGAAAAACAAGAGTGCCAGGGACAGAAGTACTTTTTGGTTCTTTGGCATGATTGATTGGAGCTAGAATAGGGACTGTATTTTGTCTGTCTTTCTGTCTGTCTGTCTGTCTGTCTGTCTGTCTATCTATCTATTTTTTCAAGATATGTTTTCTCTGTGTAGCTCTGGCTGTCCTGGAACTTGCTTTGTAGTACAGGCTGGCCTCGAACTCACAGAGATCTGTCTGCCTCTGCCTCTCCAGTGCTGGGATTAAAGGCGTGTGCTGCCACACTAACTTTAAAACAGGGACTCTTAAACCTTATGTACGTAGGTACAGTTACCTGCACCAAGGACCCCTTTGGCATTCTGGCAAGGGTGACAGATGCTCATTTCAGGAGGATGCATTAAAAGGCAAAATGTAGCTGGGTGTGGTGGTACATGTCTTTAATCCCAGCACTTGGGAGGCAGAAGCAGGGGGATCTCTGTGAGTTCGAGGCCAGCCTGGTCTAGAGTGAGTTCTAGCACAACCAGGGCTACACAGAGAAACCCTGTCTCAAAAAACCAAAGAGAGAGAGAGAGAGAGAGAGAGAGAGAGAGAGAGAGAGAGAGAGAGAGACAGAGAGACAGAGAGACAGAGAAAAGAAAAAAGAGAAAAAAAGGAAAATGTAGACCAGACTGGACTCAAACTCACAGCGATCTGCCGCCTCTGCATGCGCCCCTGCTGCCCAGTGCTGTTTGCTGCCATGACCTACTCAGGAGGATACCTTTAAGTAGAATTACAAAGGAAACCAATCATATTTATATTCAAATTCAAAATCTTAAAAAAAACAGACATAGTTACATATGTGCCTTTTTATTGATCGTGGCAAACATTGAGGGGATGTCCACCAACAACCTAAATTTAAAAGCAGTCTCAACTGTCAATATAATTTCGAGGTTTCTGTAGCAACAATAATATGCTATAACAATACCAGAGGTTTCTAGCTTTATATTTTAGAATTTATTTTATTTGTGTGTGTGCAGGTGCATGTGTGTAGGAGTGTGTGTGTGTGTGTGTGTGTGTGTGTGTGTGTGTGTGTAAAGGTCAGAGACCAACACTGCTTCTTCCCTTTCACCACATTGATTCTGGGACTTGGTCCCAGATCAGGCTTGGTTGCAAGTGCCTTTACCCCCTATCTCTCTGGCCAAATAGCAGAGATTTTTTTCCTTAAAAAAGGTGGGGAGGGTCTGGAGAGATGACCCAGCGGTTAAGAGCACTCACTGCTCTTGCACCCATATGGTGGTTCACAACTGCTTCTAACTCCAGTTTCCAGGGATCTGACCCCTCTTCTGACCTCCCTGGACTTGTCCACATGTGGCACACATTGTACACACGTAGGCACAAACACACATCTATAAAATTAACCAAATATCTAGAAAAGATTTATTTTATTTTTAATTATATGTGTGTGTGCGCGCGTGCACGCTTGCACATGAGTGGGGGTGCTGAGGAAGACCCGAGGCGTTGGATCCCCCCAGCTGAAGTTACAGGCAGTTATAGGCTGGCTGAGGCAGGTGCTGGGATCTGAACTTGGTCCTTTGCAAGATCAATGCCCCTTAACCGCTGGGCACCTCTCCAGACCCCTAATACCAGACACTTCTTTCTTTTCTTTTTTGTTTTTGGAGGTGGGGGGGGGGTCACAGATGCCAGACAAGCACTCAGTTACTAAGCTGTCTTCTCAGGCCCTTTTATATTAAAAAAAACAAAAAACAAAAAACTTTTTTTGTTCATGTGCGTGCAGTTGAGCATGAGTACATGTGTTCATGCATGTGGAGGCCAGGGATGAACAGGTTTCTTCCTTGATAACTCTCCATCTTATTATTTGGGATTGAGACAGTTTCTCTTTGAAGCTGGAGCTCACTAATTCAGCTATACTGGTTGGCCAGCCACCTCCCAGGATCCTTCTGTCGCAGCCTCCCAAATACTCAAGTACTGGGATTACAAGTGTGTCATCCCCCATCTGTTCCCCGCTTAAAATTTTTTTTTTACTTGACAAGGTCTCAATGTGTAGCTCTGGCTGTCCTGGAACTCACTCTGTAGACCAGGCTGGCCTTGAACTCACAGAGATTCGCCTGTCTCTGTCTTCCAAGCGCTGGGGTTAGAGGCATGTGCCATCACACCCAGCGATACTAGACGTTTCTGTTAGTGATGAGTTGACAGTCACTAGGAGTCCTGGGTTTGTTGCTTACATTCAGAAGGCAGTGCAAGTTGTTTTTCTGCAACACATGACAGTCACAGTATCAGGATGTCACCAAATTGCAACAGCTTTTGAGTTGCTGCTTTGACAACGTAAGGAGGATTTGTTTGAGGGTAGCAAGGGTTCTGGGCAGACTCTCTTCTTCCTCTGAGACTGTTTGGAAATGGCATGGGTAGCTTTGTTGAGCACAGTGGGCTGGGAACACTCCAGAACATCAGAGAAGAGGATGTGATGGGGTTGGGGTCTTTGTGAAGGGACCCGAAGTGGCGGGGAGGAAACTTCTGGGCTTCGGAAATGAACCGGCACCTACACCATCTTGATCCTGTATTTGCAGCAGGAAGGGGAACTGTTCAGAGCGCAGCGCTATGGGCAGAGGTAGTCTACTGGACCGAAATATCAAGTCCAGTTCTTTTTTTTTTTTTTTTTGGTTTTTCGAGACAGGGTTTCTCTGTGTAGCTTTGCGCCTTTCCTGGAACTCGCTTTGGAGACCAGGCTGGCCTCGAACTCACAGAGATCCGCCTGCCTCTGCCTCCCGAGTGCTGGGATTAAAGGCGTGCGCCACCAACGCCCGGCTCAAGTCCAGTTCTTAAGTGCTAGCCGTAAGCTTAGACGCAGCTCCATGGGCAGTGGCAAGCCACATTCCAACATCCTTCTCACTGCTAAGCACCAACTCCCTTTTTGCCTTCAAGTCCTTCTGTGTTCTGAGCTCCTTCCTGGGTTGGCTCCTGTGGGGCTTTCATTTGTTCACTCATTCACTCTCTCACTCACTCACTGAGTAACTGTTAGCCTTGAAAGAGAGATATCATGGAAGATTTAGAAGAGATTCCCAGCCTTAAGCCTCACGGATAGCCTTTCTCCTGTCTGTCAACCTTTCCCCTTTCCTTTCTTTTCCTTTCTTTTCTTTCTTTTTTTTTCCAGGCTAGTTCTTTGTTGCTGGAGAGCTTCTCTCCGGGTCCCACCAAGCCCCACAGTCCCACAACCCACGTATAAAATAATCATTCAGACCCTTATATTACTTATAAACTGTATGGCCATGGCAGGCTTCTTGTTAACTGTTCTTATATCTTAAACTAACCCATTTCTATAAATCTATACCTTGCCACGTGGCTCATGGCTTATCGGCATCTTTACATGTTGCTTGTCCTGGCGGTGGCTGGCAGTGTCTCCTCTCCACCTTCCTGTCCCTCAATTCTCCTCTCTGTTAGTCCCGCCTATACTTCCTGTCTGGCTGCCGGCCAATCAGTGCTTTATTTATTAACATATTTGTCATACAGAACATCCCACAGCAGTTCTTGGTATGTAATCTAGGCTGGTAAACCTGATATGCATCAAACCTCTTTTAACAGGCTAGTTTTAATGCTTGTGCAGTTGCCAAATGGCATACAAGTCTTATTGGGAGGGAGGAAGGGCTTTTAACACAGTAATTGGGTCTTTCCTATTGTAATGGCAACTAGTTTAGGGCATGAACTTTAATGAACGTGATTACCAAGTTGAAGTGCCAAAGTGGGGCTTGTTCCAAATTTAAGAAATGTGCAAGATACGCCCAACAAGAAATTGCTAGCCCCAGATTAAGCGAGTGATTAGAATTGACAGCCCAGAGTAAACACAGCTCTAACTAATAAATTTTTACCTGGCATGAGCTTCAACGCTAACAGTAGCATCTGCCTGACTTTGTAATCTCCGGTATCTCTTCATCAGGATCTTAGGTCACTGTCTCAGAGACAGCAGGTGCGTCTGTGTGCACAAGTCAGGTCTAAATAACTAGATTGAAAGCCAGGCATGGTGGTGCACGCCTGTGATCCCAGCACTCTAGAGGCAGAGGATGAAGGATCTGGAGTTCAAGGCCAGCCTGGGCTATCTTAGGAGACCATGTCTTGAAAGAGAGAAGAACAACCCCATGAAAGAGTGGAAAGAGAGTGGGATTAGAACCCAATTCTGTTTCAACAATAAGAACTCCCTGACAAAAGGTGAATACAACGAAACATTGGGTTTTCTGGTAAACTACATTTTACTCTTTGCTGCGCATTTGGCCATTGTAGACATAACACCTGGCACTCATGGGACAAGCTAGTGCTATCAACTTCTCTCCCTTCTCATCCAGGAGTCTCCTGCTACAGGCTACCTATCGCCCAGTATGCCGGAAGCCAGCTCCTTGTCAATTACACTTGAATCTTTGTTATTTCAGGTTTGCATTTTATTCAACGCTAGTCCCCAGTTGAGCTGTGCGATAACTGGAGTTTGTCTTCAGTACCATTCTTGTCTTGTCGGATCACTAAACACACTCCTCTGTTTCAAAGCATGCAAACAACTCTGGGCATACTGGGTTTTTGGTCGTTTGTTTTAAATTGTCTTATGTGTATGAGTGCTTTGCTTGATATATGTGTGTGTACCACATATACCCCAGGTGCCCACTGAGGTCAGGAGAGGGCATCGATCCTGTGGGATCAGAGTTACAATGGTTGTGAGCTGCCATATAGGTGTGAGGAATCGAACCCAGGTCCTCTGGAAGAACAGCAAGTGCTCTTACCACTGAGGCAACTCTCCAGCTCCTTTTTCTTTTTAAAGGTACGTGTGGAAAAGAGAACTTTAAAATAACAGTATCTGAGGCTGGAGGACTGGCTGTTCTTCCAGAGTATCCTGGTTTGATGCCCAGCATGTACATGAAGGCTCAAAACTGTCTGTCGCTTCAGTCCCAGAGGATCCGATGCCCTCTTCCTGCCATGGAAGAAGGTACTTCAAGCATGTGGTGCACAGACATACACAGGCCAAATACTCATACACATAAAATAAAAATAAAGGGGGAAACTCCTAAAACAAAGATTTCTTTTATTTATTTATTTATTTTTATTATTTTATGTTCATTGGTGTTTTGCCTACATGTATGTCTGTGTGAGGCTGTCAGAAGCCCTGGAACTGGAGTTACAAGACTGGTGTGAGCTGCCATGTGGGTGCTGGGAATTGAACCCGGGTCCTCTGGAAGAGCAGCCTGTGCTCTTAACCATTGAGCCATCTATCCAGCCCTGAAATTTAAGATTTCGTTAACTCCTATTTTAAACATTTAATTTCTTTTGTACATGTCTCCAAGAGTGTATGCCCACAAGCATTCATTATTTGGCACAGAATTAATCTTACAATGTTTAAGATTAAGATTTAGACTTTACACTTTTACCTCTGAGGTGGTAGTATTGTTCAGAAATGAGAGATATGACAATCAGATACACCAAAGGTGATATTATATATAACCCAACTGGCCCTGGGCAAGTGACTTTGTTTTTTTAACTACGAATGAGAAAACTAAATAATTTTTATCTCGTGATGTTCCTGTGAGGGTTAAATTATAGATGCACACAAGCTTCTTGAGCTGAAATATGGAACATAATGCACCCCCAAACATAAATGTTATTTTTATAGATCAAACATTCCATAACCTAACCCTCAAAACAAGTACCAAATTCATTATTAGGACTAACAGGGGTGGTCACGTTCCCAATTTCTGAAAGTGGCATAAAGCATCAACAGAATGTATTTCCACTTGGAGACCCTTCAATGTGGCTGGAAGCCCACACGTGGTGACTTACAAACTACAGCTATGCAGAATGTTCCAAGGCAGAACTAAAAAAGCAGCCTTCCAAATTTGTTTACTTATTACTGATGGAGCACTTAGCATTTTCTGGGCTCTCTAGAGACAAGTCTCAAGTCTGTAGTCTCTGAGAACTTATGGTATAGAAAAGAAATGAACAGAAATAGCTCTAAAACGTGGCAGAGTGAACAGCTAAGCACTCTGGAAGGCTGAAGATTTCTCTGAGAAGGATTCAAAGGGGAAAATGAAGTTTGAACAGGACCTAGAAGGACCACAGGTTTGGGCAGGCTGTGGATGGTGGGGAGACATTCTAAATTACTCTATGAGCATGTGCACATGAAGCTGCTCCTAGCATAGAGAGTGGATTCATGTTCTTCTCATGAGCAATGCTCTTTGAAAGAGGGAAGGCTTCAGTGCCTTCTTACCTGGTTCTTAAAATGATAACTATGCAAAGACCTTAACAGTATAGATGCTTATGCAACAGTATTTCAAAAAAGGGATATAGAAAAATGTTTGCATTTGCACATGCCTTTGATCCCAGCATTCAGGAGATGGAGGCAGGTGGATCTCTGCATTCAAGTCTGGCATGGTCTACAGAGTAAGTTCCAGGACAGCCAGAGCTACACAGAGAAACCCTGTCTTGAAAAGAAAACAAAACAAAAAACAAACAAACAACAACAACAAAAAGGAAAGGAAAAATGTTTGCACATGTGATCTCAACAGTGTAAAGTGGACAGAAAAAGTATAGGAGGAAATACTGGAAAACGTTACTATTTGTTGTCACCAGGTACTGGGATTCTGGATATTTTTCTTCTATGTAGTTGGTGTGGATGCACATGTGTTTGCACTAATCAGAAAAGGGGTATAATATATTTTCAGTTTTAATAACAGCAACAGCAACTCTTATGAACCACACAGAGACATAAAACACTACCAGGGTATCTAAGTTTCTTTCCTTCACTGTATGACCTCCTTTCCTCTCAGATATTAATGTGTTCATTATTTTTTCCTTATAAATGTACAGTCTCGTGTGTGTGTGTGTCTATAATAACCACACTATTGTTTAGGAGGGTTTGGGGGATGTAAGGTGGGGGTAACCTGAGTGTCAAATCAATTAAAGGAAGGTTTCCCGGAGACAAAGAGCCTGTGAGTGAGAGCCTTCCTTCCTACAGTCTTCCTGAGACTTTGCCTGAACCTTCTCGGAGACATCAGCAGGGAAGATAATTAAGTCCTTATTTATAATTAAGATAACTGTCTGTGTAGTAAGAGAGGGGCTGGGGGTTTGGGTGGCTTCACATGGTTTGTTCTGAGCATCTATACACTCCCTCCAACTCTTAAAGCCAATCATAGATTTCTGTAGGGTAAAGTCAGTGTCTCCAGCAGGCCCAGTCACCCGGCATGGAAGGGAGAGAGAGAATTTAATCCGTGCATTGTCAGGGTGAAGCAGGTACAGACAAGAATCATGGGCAGGCTGATCTGGGCACCCTGTCCTCAGATTAAAAGACATACAATGATAAAGGGAACCTTGGTGATGACAGTATTTACAAGGTTCAGCCTTTGAATCTCACTGCCCTGTAGTCTGTGTGTGCTCCTCCGTGTGGGTGGAACTGTTCCTGGAGGATCAGTAGTTGTGTCAAGGATTACTTTCCTCCACTTCCCCCACTGGCTTCCTGCAGCCCATGCTCCACACGTGACTAGTGCCACATTTTGTAGGAGTATCACTGCCAAGAGCATTTTAAAAGGAAGGGTGCTGGGAGCTGAGACTGTGACCATCCGAACATTGCTTTAGACTCTGTACTCATAATCTCATTGACCATTTACCTAGATCTAGAATCCTTGTTCAGAATTTTTTTCTTCAGAATTAAGAAACCATTGCTAACTCTCTTTTACCTTCTCATGTTAGTGTTGAGGAGTTTTAATCCTCTCTAAGTCACTCCTGTTTTCTCAGGAATCTTGTAGATTTATACCTCCATCCTTAAATATTGTGAAATTCCACAAAATTATTGCCCACAATATCATTACCCACCTGCTTCACATGGTGTTGAGTATCTCAGGGACATGTTCAGTCTCTTATTTCATGTCCTTTAGTTTGGGAAATCTTGCATTATTGATTTTTGTTCCATTTTCCTCTTTCTTCTATTATGTGGATTTGGGAATGTGTGTGTGTCTATGCATGTTTTTTATGTGTGTACACACATAAAACATGTACACACATAAAATGTACACATAAATGTACATAATTTATGTACATAAATGTACACATAAAGTGTGTACATGTGTACACACATTAAAACATGCATGTTTTTATGTGTGTGAGCACATATGTAGGAGCGTGTACATGTGTATAGAGGCCAGAGGTCTTTTTCCAGGTTCAGAGCCCATTGATTTGGCCAGTACCAGTTTGCCCTAGAGATCTCCTGCCTCTGCTTCCTGAGCACCTGAGCACAGGGTTTACAGGTGGCCACACCCACCTGAGCACTAGGCCTACAGGCTACCATACCCACCTGACATTTACAGGGCTGCTGGGGATCTGAACTCCTGAGGGCTGTGTGGCAAGTGCTTTTCCTACTAAGTCATGTCCTTTTTTTTTTTTTAAATAAATCTTTTAAATGAATCCTTTTTCTTCTTACCTTTTGTTCCTCTTTTTGCTTATTTTTTTCTTTTAACTTTTGTTCAAGTTCCTGGGAGAGTCCCTGAACAGCAGCTGAATTTTTCATTGCTCCTTTCTTCTTTCTTTCTTTCTTTCTTTCTTTCTTTCTTTCTTTCTTTCTTCCTTCCTTCCTTCCTTCCTTCCTT
>CABHPP010148831.1:0-24117 GCA_902168425.1 Peromyscus attwateri | reverse complement strand
CTCCCTCCCTCCCTCCCTCTCTCCCTCCCTCCCTCCCTCCCTTTCTTTCTCCTTGTTTTTCAAGACAGGGGTTCTCTGTGTAGTCCTGGCTGTCCTGGAACTGGCTCTGTAGACCAGGCTGGCCTCAAACTTAGAAATCTGCCTGTCTCTGCCTCTGCTGGGGTTAAAGTGTGCTCCACCACTGCCTGGTGTCATAGCTGCTTTCAGTTCCCATGAACTCATTTTTATTTGGTTCTGCGAGTGTAGGAAGCTAACATTATGCCTTTGTTCCGTGGTTATGTTATCTTATATCATTTCTGTTCTCCATAGTGCCTATATCTTTGGAGTTGCTCCTCATTCCGACCAGTGCTGGAAAACCAGGGCCTTGTGTGTGTTAAGTAAGCTCTCTATTGCTGAGCTGCAAACCCTAGTTCTCCAAACTCTATTTTTCCAAGGCCTGGGGTCCAATCCCAGCACCTGGTACCAACGGAGAGCAGGTGCTCCAGCAGTAAGTGACATCCCCACCCTACCTTTTTTGCGAGAATTAGACTTTCTTTCTTTTTCCCTCATCCTCTCTCTCTTTTCTTGGTGGTCCAAAGCTGCATCCCTAGCCCTGTACTTGTGAAAATGGCTCGCAGGAGTCTGGAATCCTTGCCTGATTAGCCTCTGAAAGGAGGAGAGTGCTTTTGACTACAGGCTTCATTGCGTTTTGCTCAGGATAGACTGGTTTGGAGCCTCCAGGGTCAGCGTCTGAAAGTATTTCCTCTCAGGCCAGCCAAGGTCTCAGGAAAGAGTCTCCCAGATGCTGCCTCCTTGGAGATTTTTAAGGATTTTGAGGCAAAAACTGGATTTGTCCTCAGCTTTTTCCAAATACTAGCTTGGGGTTCAGCCTTTTTCATTCTGCCAGTGTTCTCTTCCAAACAAACAAACAAACAAACAAACAAACACCAAAGAGAACTAAACAACAAAGGCAGGATTTGTGTCAAATTTGTATTTCTGTAAGGTGTCAGGTCCCAGTAACAAAGCGCAAGGATAAGTGATCTGTGTATATCCCAACCCCCAGCTCCCTTTCGTCGCCAGGCTGGAGTTTGACTCCTGTCCCTCCTGTCTCATCCCTTCAGGTGCTGGGATGACAAGGATGCATCAGTATGTCTGGCTTCACCGAACTCTTTAGCCAAGGTCCCAGAGAGAATCCTGGATTCCCAGAACAGCAGAATGTAAACGTTGGAAGGCAGCTCGGAGCTGATTCATGCCTGACCCATGCATAGGAAAGGCGCCCCAGGACAGTGGTCCTGTCTGCTGCAGAAGGCGTTCTCTGAGCCCCATGTTTTCCATCTTAACACATAACTCATTCTGGTCCCTCAGCACACATTTCTCCAGGGAACAGAGGCTCAGGAGCCTGGGGCTGGAGAGAGAGGGAACTTTCAACGTGCCCAGTGGACAATACACTCACAGAACCGCCCAAACAAATGGAATTAAAAGTTGTTTCTTCAGGTTTTTTTTTTCCTTTTGATAAAGTTAGGAACATTTGGAAAAGCCTTGTCCTGGAGGAGAAAAATCAAAGCATGGTTTTAAAGGATGGTGATGGACCACTTCTCTCTCTGCTGCTCTTAAAGGATGGTGATGGACCACTTCTCTCCCTGCTGCTCTTAAAGGATGGTGATGGACCACTTCTCTTCCTGCTGCTCTTAAAGGATGGTGATGGACCACTTCTCTCCCTGCTGCTCTTAAAGGATGGTGATGGACCACTTCTCTTCTTGTTGCTCTACTGGGACAATGTATGGCTTGAGCCCTCATTCCCAAATTCGTATTTAAACTTGTTCCATGGGGCAAGTCAGCAGAGCATGTTGTTATTGCCAGCAGCCCCAAGTGGTTAAAATCACAGTAAAATGCAGTAACTTGAGGCTTTAGGATGGGTCGGGACTAACTAACACGATTCTTTCTCTTTTGTTTCCCTCGCCGGGAAATGCACTGTCTCGATTCCACCTCTTCCTTTCTTGTTTAGTAGTGTTTTCTATTTAATGGTAATTCCACTGATTTTCTTGACTAGATATTCAACTTATATTTTTCAAGTTTCAAAAGGAATAAGTGCTGGGTTTTCCTGCTGCCCATTCCTATGCAGCCAATGCTATCAGCTTTGTAATTGTGTTTTTCAGAGTCATTTGTCTCCATTTTCTTGCATAGGTGGTAAATTTTTCACATTTCTGCACCTCTTTCTCCCTGGGATGGCCCTTGTAAATGTGGAGCAGATCTTCATACAGTATTCTCCTGTAGAGATGAGTCAGTCTGCTGCTGATAAACCCTTGGGTCATTCCATTCTTAGTTTCTTACTTTGAGAGATTTATTTCCTACTATTCTTTTATGTTTATTTGTGACAGGGTTTCTCTGTGTAGCCCTGGCTGTCCTGGAACTAGCTCTGTAGACCAGGCTGGCTTCAAACTCACAGAGATCCTCCTGCCTCTGCCTCCCGAGTGCTGGGATTAAAGGCGTGCACCACCACACCCAGCTATTTCCTACTATTCTTGCTCTAGTAGTCTTTTCTTGTCTTTCTGAAAATTGTATACAGACATTTAAAAATGTAATAGGGCAGGGGAGATGGCTCAGTGGCAGATAAAGTGCTTGCCATGGGAGCATGAGGACCTGAGTTAGGAATCCCAGCATGTAAAAACACATTCCCAGGAGGTGTTTGTGTGTACCTGTAATCTCAGCATTGCAGGGATGGAGTCAGAAGGGTCCCTCCCCAACTCCTCCCAGATCCTCAACCTCATTACTTACAGAACTTCATTTCTCTCTCTGTTTCTGTCTCTCTCTGTCTCTCTCGTAAAACAACAACAACAACAACAACAACAACAACAACAACAAAACCCCAAACAACATGTAACCTGTTTTGTGTTGGCCATCGGCTCCAGAGCATGGGGCCTGCCTGCCCTGAAGTGTGGTTGATATGTCCAGTGTCAATCCTTGGAAGATAAAGGGTTGATTTTCCTTCTCCCAACAACTATCGATCTTGAATAGTTCTTGGCTGGGATGGGACTTTATGCCCTCTTCCCCTTTATGGCTCACTTTTACAGTTAGTAGACTATATGAGCATGTACACCTGCACACAGATGCACACACACACATGAAGACTATATGAGCATGTACACCTGCACACAGATGCACATACACACATGAAGACTATATGAGCATGTACACCTGCACACAGATGCACACACACACACAAAGACTATATGAGCATGTATACCTGCACACAGATGCACACAGATGCACACAGATGCACACAGATGCACACACACACACACAAAGATTATATGAGCATGTACACCTGCACACAGATACACACACACACACACACACACACACACACACACACACACAAAGACTATATGAGCATGTACACCTGCATCAAGATATGCACACACACATGAGGACTATATGTGCATGTACACCTGCACACAGATGTGCTCACACACATGAATATGCACATACATATGTACACAAAATAAAGTTAATAGAATATGGTGAATTATTTATGTTATTAATTACTTTTCTCTTTAATATATTTAACCTTTTATTATGAAAATGTCAAAACACATATGAAAGTAGGTAGAATGTTATAATGAATATCCATGCACACATTACTTAGATTTAACAGTTATTAACATTTTCTTAGTTCGTGTTTTCCATTTCTTTTTCTTTGTTGGCTATTTTAACACATTTTCAGGCTATTAGGACATTTTACTCAAATAGGTTACCCTTAGATTTGGGTTGCCGTTCTACCTCAGATCTCTCCTAACCTGACATTATTATAAGTGATTTTATAACTAAAAACGTTATGTAACACAGTATATGTTATGCAAATGTTTGTTTAATAGAATGAAAGGACAGAATAGGCTCTGTATGCTTAGTTATTTTCCACCAAGAGACCCAGCAAAACCATTCATACAAAATTCTTGAGAATATAAGACAATGGAAGAACACATAAGTCCCTCCCCTCCCTCTTCTTTCTCTCATTTTTTCCCCTCTGAGATGGGGTCTTGCTATGTCCCTAGTCTAGTCTTAAACTCCTAAGCTCAAACAACCCTTCTGCCTAAGGCTGCTGCGCAGCTGGGGCTCCAGGCCTGCACCCTGCACCTGGCCGCAGAGAAGCCTTTTAAAATTACTCTTTAGAGCAGCTGTTTCCAAACTTCCTAATGCTGAGACCCTTTAATACAGTTCCTCATGGTGTGGTGACCCCCAACAGTAAAACTGTTTTGTTGCCAGTTTATAAATTTAATTTTTCTACTGTTATGAATTGTAATGGAAATATCTGATATGCAGGATATCTGATGTGTGACCCCTCCTAAAGGGGTCTCAACCCACGGTTTGAGAACCACTGCTAAAACAATAATAATTACAAGATAGCTAGGAAAGAGTCATATCTTTTGTTATTTTTGTTTTGTTTTGTTTTGTTTTGAGACAGAGTTTCTCTGTGTAGCCCTGGATGTCCTGGAACTACCTCTGTAGACCAGGCTGGCCTCGAACTCACAGAGATCAGCCTGACTCTGCCTCCAAGTGCTGGGATTAAAGACGTGTACCACCACCGCTCCATACCTTTGTTTTTAAAAATCAAAAAACTGGTCTGGGACCATAGCTCAGTGAGATGCTAGAGTGCTTGTCTAGCATATACAAGGCCCTAGGTTTACTCTCAAGTACCAGCCAATCAATCAATATAGTCAGTATACATAATACATACTTTTCTGGGCATGGTGGCACAAGCTTGTAATCTTAGCATTTGGGAAGCAGAGGCAGGAAGATTAGGAGTTAAAGGCCGTTCTTGGCTTTGTTGTGAGTTTGAGGCCAGCCTGGGCTATATAAGACCCTGTCTCAGAACAACAAAATTCTCCAGAAAACCTCGGTTCCATGCAATTAAAGTCTGCTGTAGGGCACACACCAGTGAACAAAGATGGCATTATTTAGACTCCTTCCTATTCTAAAACACAGGGGCCTTCCTCCTAGGAGTTTTGTAACTTAAAAGACCCAGAAGATAGGGATGTTTTACAGGAATAATGCTTTGGTATGGTGCTTTGGGCTGTAGAGAAAGCTGTTTCGGGAAGGGATGGCTTTTCTGAAGCTGCTTGCTCCTCTGGGAGTTTGAGGTGAGCTGATGAGGGTCTATCTCGGAGTAGGAATCAGTTGGGGGAGATTTTGCAAAGAAAAGACTAAAGGATGTGGGGGGTTTCCAAACATGGGAAAAGAGGAAGAGGGGCCAGGGAAGATGCCAAAATGTGAGCTTAGATGAAAGAATTCAAGCTTGGAGCTGGTTATGATTATGGGAAAAGGATAACAAAGTCTTTAGAAGAAAAAACTCCAAATAAAGATGCTGAGTGATATTTGGGGAATCAAGATTGCAGCTCAGAAAAGGAATCTGTCAGGCTGTGGACTCAGCAATCACTGAGCTAGGGGTGCTGTGGTGGTGGCCATGGCAGGAGGTAGATAGAGACAGAGAATAGACGGTGAGCTGGAAGAAGGCCGAAGATGAGTTCTTGAATAGAGTTATGTTCACGGCTACCAGAAAAAAAGAGACACCGACAAAGGAGGAGATGAGTTGATAGATGATAGATGATAGATAGATAGATAGATAGATAGATAGATTGATAGATGATAGATAGATGATAGATAGATAGATAGATAAATGATAGATAGATATATAGATAGATAGATGATAGATAGATGATGGATGATAGATAGATAAATAGACAGATGATAGACAGACAGACAGATAGATGATAGATAGATAGATAGATAGATAGATAGATAGATAGATAGATAGATAGATATGGGAGGAGGGGATAGGGCTCCAAGTCTGACAAAGCACCATCCTTCCAAAGAATGTAAAACTTATCAACAGACAGATGGTTACAGAATGTCACAGAAAGAGAGAGCTATTGGAGTTGATGAGAGCCTCGAGCCTGCTCTGAATTGAGTGGTGTATTAGTTCTTTTCTCTTTGCTCTGAAAAAACAGCCAGACAGGAACAACATGAAGAAGATAAGGTTTATTTTGGCTGTGAGGGTGTCATCCCCCAGAGCAGAGGAGGATGCTGGGAGGAGCTTGAAGTAGCTGCTCACATTGAGTCTGCAGTCAGGAAGCAAAGACTGATGAACAGTCAGTGTTCTTTCTACTTTAGATTCATTCGGATCCCCTAATGTGCTGCCCACATTCAGTGTGAGTCTTCTCTCTTTACTTAAAACTCTCTGGGAACCCCCTCAGAGATGTGGCTAGAGGTATGTTTTGTTGATGATTCCAAATCTAGTCAATTTGACAATAAACATTAACCATGACATGTAGTTGTTTTTTGAGGGGGTCAAATTGATGGGCTATGAATGGGGTGAAGTGTGGATAAAATAGGCGTGCGTCACTTCATCTCCTATGCTCACAGTGAGGAGGGTGTTACCAGCCAATGACCAGGGCAAAGAGTTGGGATACTTCTCTCTTTCTTTGCTGTTGCAAGTTCTCAGCTTCCATTTTCTTACAAATTGCATAGGCATGGGGGCAAATAAGATTGTGTGTGTGTGTGTGTGTGTGTGTGTGTGTGTGTGTGTGTGTGTGTGTGTAATTAAGGTACAATTGTATACAGAGGAATGTGCGCAGATCACACACGTGTACAACCTAATGGATTTTGTACAATGTATGTTGTGCAATGTTGTCCCAACCCTGATACAGAAAATTTCCAGTGTTCTAAAAACCTCATTCTGCTTGCCAAACTGGTCTTCATTGCTGTCCCAGCTTCTCAGGAGGCTGAGACAGGAGAATCACTTTGAGCCCAGGAGTCTGAGACTAGCCTGGGCAAAACAGAGAGACCCTTCCTTAATAAATGAACTATTAAACAGAATAAGATAAGATAAAGTGCCTCCTCTAGTGTTGTGATTGTGTAGAACTATCTGGTCAGATTCCAGAGCGAGCCATGGTGAGGAGAAGGAAGGCGGGGTGTGTGTGTGGGGTGGAGAGGGTGTGGGTGTGTGGGGAGGGTGGGGGGTGAGGGGGGATGGGCAGGCGCTTGGGAACAGCCGGGAGAAAACTGAGTTGTCCTCCTGGATAACCTCAGTACTGACAGCCTGGGCTTCAAAGTTTTGGCTGCTCCTAGGAAGCGGGGTTTCATGATGACAGCTTGATAGCACAAAGCAGACACAGGCCACTACCTGGCTTTGGATCTTGGTTCTACTGCGGATTGGCTCTGTGACTTTTTACAGCTGGGTTTGTGTGGCTCTGCTTACTTGAATTCTTTTCATAGTTACAACTGTTCATTTATTAAAATAGCAATTTTACCACTTTGTCACACAAGGATTAAATTAACAATGAATTCTAATCAAATATCAATCACTATGGCAAATACTGAAAGCACTTTTAAAAAATTCTTCTCTCATCCCAACCACAGTTTCCCCTCCCTCCACTCCTCCCAGTCCCTAGATCCACTCCCCCTCCACTGGAAAGCACTTATCCCCCTCTCCCAGTCTCTCTGTGCTCTCCCTCCTTGCGCGCTCTCTCTCTGTGTGCCAGGGGGAGCACAGGGATTCCTGCATGCTGGACACCAAGTACTCTACCACTGAGCTACATCCCCGGACATTATACCGCTGAGACACACCCCCAGCCATTTATTTACTTATTTTTATTTGTTCAGTTTTCAGATACAGGGCTTCACTACATAGTTCATGTTGGCCTTGAACTGATCCTCCTGCCTCAGCTTCCCATGTGCTAGGATTACAAATGTGTGTCACTATGTTCTCCAGCTGGTCTCTAGACAAGATGATGGAGAGGATGGACTGAACCACTGAGACTGTCTGGCAAATAATCCCTCCTTTTAAGCCTTCAGTGGGAACACTAGATGCCATTGTCAGACCAACCAGGTGTGGATTTAGGCATAGGTCATGTTGATTCTTCGAGTCCCCATTATTGGCTAATCTACATTGCTTTATAAAGGAGCCAGAGTTTTCTGCGATCTTTCTATCCTTCAATGAGACCCATACTCTTTTCAGAGTTCAGTTTCTCCATGGCGTCTCTATTTTATCCTCTCCTTGGTCCTGGTACACCGGAAAGGCCAGTCCTCGCTCTGGTGGTGGAGGCTTTATCAGGACTTTCCCACCACACTCACTGGGTCATTGGAAATTCTTGCTCACCATACAAGCCAGCCAGCATGCAAGGAATTTACCCAGGGACTGAAAACGGAATGTGTGTGACCCTCAGCTGCTCTCAGGGCTTGCCTCTTCCTTCTCCCCATCCTGAATTCACCTCTGGAGCTGGACCAGTTCTCCACAATCGAAGTCGGGGTGACAGCAAGGTGTGATGGATGGATAAAGAGCCGCGGGGAGGCACGGCGCTTGGTCAGGAACCCAAGGCTGTGTTTATGAGAAGGAAGAGGCTGTTTCCTGGAGCGAGCACAACGCTGCTCTAAAAAAGGCAGGGGAAATACATCATGCAAGGGAGCATAACCCTGGGAGGGCCGCTGGGAATCCCAGTACCGGAGAAGCCCCGCAGGTCAAGGTGTCTCTGACAAGGCCTTTTTTATAGGCCATTTGCGTGAGGCTTCGCTGCTGTTCTCTGCAGTGCTGACAGCCGCTCAAGGTCTCAGGAGGACCTGGAAAGCTAATCTTAGCTGTCGTTTTCCAGGCCTTCCCAATTGGTCCTGCTGATGCATTTAGAAAAGAAATGAACTCTATTGTTTTAAAAACTGCAAAAACAACAGTTTTGAATGTTGGCTCTTGCATCATTGCAAATGGACTGAAACCATCAGCTTTTTCCCTTACCTCCAAACTCAGGGCAAAAGAAAGTTTTACCGACTTTTCCCAGTGGTCAAAGAGAAATCAGAACGGGTTTCCCTCAGTATCTGTGGCCCCAACTCCCCAGTACTGGGGGTCAGACACAGGGCTTCATGAATGCTTGGCAGGCACTCCACCATTGACCTACAGCCCCTACCGTTTTTTGCTTTGAGACACCTCCTTACCAAATTTCTTAGGCTGGCATTGAAGTTACTCTGTAGCCAGGCCACCCTTGACCTCACAGTCCCCCAGCCCCAGTGTTTCAAGTGCTGAGGTTACTGGGCTGTGCCTCCACATCAAGCTTCCCTTAATGTTTCTGTTCATCCCTGATGATCCTTGTTCCTCTGATGTCCTTGAAGGTCCCGTTGTATCATAAAGGGGACTCGGGATAAAAGGAGCAGTCAGCAGTACCGGACAGCCGGTGTAACAGATGACCATAAGCTCAGTAGTTTGACACAGTGGAGATTTATTCTCTTATGGTTCTGGAAGTGCAAAGTCCAGAACCTTGTGGGGTTGAAATCCGGGTGCTGGCAAGGCTAGACTTTTCCGGAAGGCTGCAGGACCAGGGGTAGGGGTCTGATTATTGTCTTTTCCAGCTTCTGGTGGCTGCTGGATTTCTGGGGCTTATAAACTCTCATTTTCAAAGCCTGCAACATGTCTCTCTGACTCTGTTCCCCCAGTGTCTATCATGTGGCTACTGTCCTTTTTATAGTTCATTTCCCTCTATCTTCTGTAGACGAATTTCTAACCAGTCTTATTAAATAAGAAACACAGAGCCAAACACAGAGGCAATAGCCAAAGAGATCAGAGAACTAGCGAAGAACCATGACTACCTTATCTTACCACCTCGTCACTGTCACTTCCCCAGAGAGAGCTTCTTCCCATCTAACCTGTGTTTTTATTGCCTTCCTGTTCTGCTTTCTCATTGGCTTTAAGCCCAGCCACATGACTTCCTCATCACTGCCTGTCTATACAGACCTCCAGGTCTCTATGGTTGGCACTGGGATTAAAGGCTCATGTCACCACGCTTGGCTGCGTCCTTGAACACACAGAGACTCTGCCTGTCATGTGATCAGATTAAGGGCATGGTCTACCACCACCTGACTTCTGTTTATGGCTTGCTGACCTCTGATCTCCAGGCAAACTTTATTTATTAACATACAAATAAAATATCACATTTCAGCACAAGTAAAGTATCACCACAACCTTCCTTTAATAAGACACTTGTCATTAATTTAGGCTTATCTAGTAATTGAAGTGAACATCCTCATCTTGAGGTCCTGCAAAGTCTCCTTTGCCATAGAAAACAATATCCATAGGCTCCAGAAGTAGGGTCTGCACATCTTTGAGGACTGCAATGTTTAATTATATGTATCAACTTAACTGGACCATGTGCCCACCAGGTAGCTGGTAAAACATTATTTCTGGATGTGTCTGTGATGAGACTGACATTTCAGTCAGGAGACTGAATGAAGATCCACACTCATCAATGATCTCATCGGCTGGGTTTCTGAGTAGAGCAGAAGGTGGAGGAAGGGCAAGTTGGTCTCTTTATTGGAGCTCTAACCTTCTTTCCTGGCCTTGGGCTTGGGACATAGAACATTGGACATCAGCACTTCTAGATCAGACCTTAGGGCTCCGATCAGCATAGTCACCGTCTGCCCTTCGGTTCAGACTTGGACAGATCATATCACAGGCTTTCCTGGTTCTGTAGACAGCAGACTGTGGGGCTTAGCCTATAATTATACAAGGCAGTTCCTATAACAAATCATCTTATGTATGCATGCATGCATCCATCTGTCCATCTATCCACCCACCCATCCATCCATCCATCCATCCGTCTATTGGTTCTGTGTGTCTGGAGAACTTCAGCTGACACAGTGGTCATTAATTAGTCTGCCACACACCCTCAAGTGTGGTACAAATGTATAGGTACTCCCCGTCTACTAAATTCTGTGTTAAAAGCTGTAATACAGCTGTCCCGTTAAGTCTCCAGGCCACTAACAGGCTTTACTCCTAGTTTACAGTCAATAACAGATAACCTCCATTTAATTCTTAGTCTGTACTAACTTCTCATCTTGGCCTTTAGACATAGTAACTCTTTAGCCTTTAGAGCATCCTGAAAGGGAAGTATTGTTATCTCTACTCGGAAGCTGGAGAAACTGAGGCATAGACAGGTTAAGCAAATTGCCCTAAATCTAGCAAGAAGCAAATTTGAGATGTGAGCCTAAGTGCCTAGCTAGTGAACTCTGCACCAGTAAAGCTGTGTTCTTCCTACTTCCTAGCAGAGTGTTCACCTGGGTCCTGTTACCTTTATTCTACAGAGAAAGTGGAAGTGGCATTTTGGTGTGAAGGTCATCTAGAAAGTCAGTTGTCTAAATATTAGTTTTGTTTCTCATTGCCCGGCCATACTCTTCCATATATTCAAAGGCCTTTGGAACGGAAGGGATTGGAAGGCCAGCAAGTCACTAATAGTGCTGTCTGGACAGGCTGACTGGGTGGTTTTCATTAGAATAAAAGGGGGAGTGTCAGGGTTAAGAAAGAGAATGCTGGGACGCCAGCATCAGAACTCATGCAGAAGATGGAGGACTAGGAAATTAAACAAACCCGATTCTGCTCTGTGAGGAAGAGGTAACGGTAAAACTGGGGTGGACGGGAGAAGGGAAAAGGGAGAGAAAGGGAGTGAGGAGAACTTGGGGAAGAAAGCAGGCCTAGGGGATGGGAGAGGAGGCTTGACAAACCAAGACGAGTATTTTGAACTACAAAATTCAAGTGTGCTTCAAGGTAACCAGGCTAACAGTGTGGCAATAAATGAGCAGCGGGCACTGGAGTGGGTGCTTGACGGAGAAGCAAGGGGAAGAGACACTGGGACAGGAACTTACTCCATCAGATTTTTCAGTTCCATAAAACCCCAACTATCATGACCTAGTAATTCAGGAAGTAGTCATTCAACTGCTATGTGCTCAGGACTTTTTAAAAAAATCATATTTTCAACTGGGCAGTGGTGGCACATGCCTTTAATCCCAGTACTTGGAAGGTAGAGGCAGGGGAATCTCTGTGAGTTTGAGGCCAGCCTGTTCTACAGAGTGAGTTCCAGGACAGCTAGGGCTATACAGAGAAACCTTGTCTCAGAACTCCCCCACTCCCCCAAAATTATATTTTCCTTATGTTTATGGGTGTTTTGCCTATACATATGTCTATGTATCACTTGTATACTTGGTGTCCACAGGGGCCAGGAGAGGGGGTTAGATCCCCTGGAACTGCGGTTACAGAGGGCTGTGAGCTGCCATATGGGTGTTGGGAATTGAACTTGGGTCCTCTGAAAGAGCCAGCTAGTGCTCTTAACCGCTGAGCCGTCTCTCCAGACCCCAGCCAGGGTTTTTAACTGTTGAGTCATCTGTCTGGCCCCTCTAGCCCACACTCTACACTGGCATATTCCTAACCAACCTTATTCATTGTTTATCTGTCCACTGGAGACAAACTCTGAAGCCCCTGAAGTTGGAAACTTTGGAGTGCGCTCTTCTGCCATGTGATAGAGGCTGCTTATTTTCCAGAATGAAAGCTCTTAAGCTAAGGACACTATAATCGTCTTAGTAATGTTAGAGGGTCACACACCTGACCTTTTAGCCTCACTTGTCCACTGTGTTCCCCACCAAAAGGTCCACATCTCTTGAATTTGACTGCCCAAATTATAGGGTCAGACCATTTCTGTTTTGTTCTCCACCCTTGACTCTCCCACAGGCTGGAGGGAGGGTTGGTCTCCGTGACTATCGATTGGTGGGTGAGATTAGAACTGCCTTCATGTGGATGTGGGCTGTGTGGCAGAGAAGGTGGTCTGGACCAAGGCTCACTAGGGGCTGAGTGGACTGAGGATCACTGTCACGTCAGATGATTCTGTCCCCAGTGATCGTATATCAAAGCTAGAAGAGAGTGTGGAGCCCTCATAATTATTTCCCAAATGTTGGCATTTTGCTAGATGCTTGTGAAACATACATCTAATGTCATAGCTCCTTGAATGAAGTATCTGCCGTTCAGCACCTTTTTATCTGGAGTTAAGGGAACTATGGGCAGATTGTCACATACTGCTTGCGGATGACAAAGCCAAAACTGAAAATGAGGTTGGACACCGATTCCCAGGTGTTCCCTACTTCCCTCCTATGGCCTCCTCCTCCTTCTAACTCAGCGGCTCTCAACTCTCCTAATGCCGCCACCTTTTCATATGGTTCCTCGTGCTGAGGTGACCCCCAACCAGAAAATTATTTTCTTTGCTATTTCATAACTGTAATTTTGCTACTGTTGTGAGTCATAAGGTTAATATCTGATATGCAGATGGTCTTAGGTGACCCCTGTGAAAGGGCCGTGCCACCCTGAGGGGGGGTCTGGAACCACGGGTTGAGAACTACTGTCCTAACTGGTTCTGATCTGCTTTCACCTCCCACAGTGATCCATCTCAGACCACTGCTCTCCAGAGGCCCACTTCACTGTAGTCCTCTGAGTTTGGCTATCTGTTGACTCTCCGGTTTCCAAGGCTGGAGCAATTCATTCCATATTGATAAGGGAGTTTCCCACCTTTATTGCTGTTACAATCCTTCAAGGGCTTCATTGCTTCTACAGTACTAGATTTATAACGAGTTAAATCATTGCTTAGGTGGATAATTTTTTTAAAAAATGCATGCTGTATGAATCTGCCTATTCACAATTCTTAAAAGGGAAATTGCATTTTTAGGAAATTCTAGAACATTTCAGGAAAGGGAAGTATATCGACAGTTGTCTAATGTCAAAGGTAGAAATTCACTGCAAAGGACCACACTTGAACTTCTGGAGTGAAGGAAGCAACAGCCTGTCTCTTGAACGTGGTGATGGTTGCACGGTACATACATTTACCAAACTAACCACTTAAAATTTATGTGTTTTATTCTCTATAGATTACATATCAATAAGGTAACTTTTTTTCTTTGAGAAGGGACCTTTGAAATAGTTTTGCTATTTTTTTTAAATATTCATTTTTTTTTGTTTTTGTTTTTTCAAGACAGGGTTTCTCTGTGTAGCTTTGTGCCTTTCCTGGAACTCACTCTGTAGCCCAGTCTGGCTTCAAACTCACAGAGATCCACCTGGCTCTGCCTCCCGAGTGCTGGGATTAAAGGCGTGTGCCACCACCGCCCGGTTAGTTTTGCTATTTTGCAATGAGACAAACATGACCAGATGAATTTGGAGGCAGGATTTCAAATGTGAAGACTAGTATGAGTGCTTCTATCCAGAGAGCAAGGGAGATGGGTGGGCAGGTCGACTCTCTTCATGTCTATGTGCCTGTCAGGATGGAGCATTTTGTTGCAATGATTCTAGGGTTTAAAGGTAGAGTTTGCTTGCTTGCTTGCTTGCTTGCTTGCTTGCTTGCTAGCAGGGTAACGGTGGCACTGGGGACAGACAACAACAGTCTTTAAGCCAAATCCCCCTGGCCCAGGACTCAATTTATAAAGCTCTGCTCTTGCCCTGGAGAGTGACTCACAGCCGTGTCTTTAGACGGATGTGCACCTATGGATGTGTGTATTCTACTGTGGCTGATCTAAAGACTTTTCAAATACAATCTTTGTTATATTTGATTTTCCCGGTATGAGCCGAGTTGAAAACTTAACCATCCCGTGTGAAATCCTCTCTACTGTTTATTTTTGGCGTAATTAGGGGTTAAAGGACAGAGACTGAATTCTATCACTGTCTAACTTCTTCTGGGGTATTTGATAGGGCATTTTCCTGGTATGTTGACTTCTTATGAGCCTGGCTGTAATACTGGCCCACTCCATGTCTGAATATGGTGGGCAGCTTCTTGCGCATGTGTGTTTGCACACTCCTGTGTGTGTTTACAGTTGGTGGCCACACCCACTCTTCTTTCCGTTCATTTAGAAGTGTTTCAAACTCCAGAAAACAAAAAGCTATGCTAGATTTTATAGTAGTGCATATGAAATAGTTTCCGTGGTTGCCATATAAACACTTAGGGGTCATTTATTTCCTTCTCCTTTCCTAACTTCCAATTACAATTGCAATATCATTTACTTGCTTGATGTCCAAAACCAGTCGTCCCCACAGAAGCACCCCAGAGCTAGCAGAAACATCCCAGAGGGTCCAAGCAATACCTGGTTCGATGAAGTTACCCACTTTCTCTTCAGCCTTGCCCCAGCCTCGGGGTGACGGACATTCCATTTGGGGGAGTGAATCACACGGAACTTAATCCTAGTAATACCTCAGATTTGCTGGGCACTTTATTCATTTCATGGTACTTTCACACGAATTATCCTCGTAACCACCCGAGAAGTGTATTGGACAGATTTTAACCCAGCTTTACTGTTGAAAAACCCAGGCTCAGAAGACATGAGATTTGCCGAAGGTCGTGTGGTGAGTCAGCAGCAGAATTGGGAAAAAGACCAACAGCCATGGATGATTAACCAGACAAGGATAGAATAGAAATCCTTTAAAACGACCACAAAAGGATTAATCAGGCAAATATATGAGCAGGCAGCCACAGTTTATTGAGTACCTACTGTGTGCCAAGCATTATGAGATGCTTCATGTATATCATATTCAAGATCCTCAAACTGTGTCGGATCATGATTGTATGGGAAAAATGACTTTTTAAAGTTACATCTTTTTTTGAGATTATAATCTAATTGCATCATTTCCCTCTTCCCTTTCCTCCCTCCAAACCCTCCTATATACCCTCCTTGCTCTCTTTTAAAGTCTTGGGCTCTATATTACAGAGCCTGAGGCCTCCTGGGCTTTCCCCATCCAGGTTAGCATGTCTATTGCTGTGTCCTCGTTCAGCTCAAGTTTAGGCAGTCATGTTGGGGAGACTGTATGGATGTGACCTCTGACATTCCTAGAGACACAATCTCACAGCAAACTCTGTCCCTGTTCCTCTGACTCTTACAGTCTTTCTGCTTCCCCTTCCCAATGATCTCTGAGCCTTAGCTGTGGGAGTTGTACTTTAGATGATAAATGACTTTTGTCAGCATATTTACAAGGAAAAACCTAAGACTCCCCAAAGATGAGTAACTTATTCAAAGTACTAAAAGGAAATATACTCATCACCCCTTGTATTTTTCTTATTTATTTGACAAAAGAATATATATTTATATGCACACAATGTAGAATGCTTAAATAGAGCTAACTAATGTATCCACTTCCTCATATACTTGTTTTTAGGAGAACATTTTTATTATTATAATTTTTTTATGTTATAATTGTCCTCTTTTTTATTTATTTATTTTTTAAATTACACTCATGATATTCATTAATTACACTCATGATATTAATCACATTTGTGGTATTCATAGATTACATTCGCAGTATTCATTCAATTATATATATATAGATATATATATTTTAATTTTAAATGCCGAATGTCATTTATTGGAGGGGGAGGTATAATTGTTATTATTATTACATATTAATTGTACAGATTAATGGGCTTCACTGCGATATTTCCATACATGCATATATCATGCATTGATCATCTCCATCCATCCTTTTTTTATAACTCCACTCTCTTCCTCTCCTTGGTACTCTTTTTAGACTCTAGAAGTCCTCTTATACTTACTTTCAGACCCGCCTGTTCTATTTTATTTAGTTAATTTTTTGTGATTGGCTCTCATGTAGCCGAGGCTGGCTTTGAACTCACTCAATAGCCAAGGATGATCTTGAACTCCCGATCCTCTTGCCTTCACCTTCCAAGTGCTGAGATTGCAGACACGTGCCACCGTGCCAGGCTTCTTTTGTTTGGTGTTTTAGTTTCCACCCATGAGAGAGAACTTGTGATACCTGCCTTTCTGTGTCTGGCTCGGTCTGCTTAGCCTGATGCCCAACAGTTCCATCCATTTTCCTGCAACTGACAGGATTTCATTCTTCCTTATGGCTGAATTATGCTCCAGATTGTCTCTATCCATTCATCAGTTGATGGGTACCTAGGCTGACTTCATATCTTAGCTTTCTTGTGAATAGTGCTTCAACAAACACGGTGAGGCAAGTATCTGTTTTGTATGTTGAGTTCATGACATTTAGACATATGTATGTACCCAGGAGTGGGGTAGTTGGGTCACATGGTGGCTCTGGTTTTTTGAGGAACCTCCATATTATCCTCCTAAGCATTCTATACTGATGTATCTCTCACCACCACACAAGGGTTCCTTACTCACATCTTTGCCAGCATGTGTCACTTTTGTTGTTGTTTTTAAATAATAGTCATTATAACTGGAGCGAGATAGTATTTGATTTGTATTTCCCTGAAAGCTAAAGATGGTGAATATTTTCTATATGTTTTTTGGCTATTTCTTCTTCTTTTGAGAATTATTTATTCAGATAACTTGCCTGCATTTTCATTGGATTTGCTTGTGGTATACTTACCATATACTCCTGAAGCAGTTTTTGAAGGAATGCTATGCTGTTGTTCACTACAAAAGCCACCACATGCCACACATCTTTTGTTTTTTCTACATGCTGAAGCTTTACATCCTTTGAACAACAATTTCTCTCCCCCAGCTCCTGGACACCATCATTTTATTCTCTGCTAGACTTTTTAGGTTCCATACATAAGTGAGATCATGTGATTTTTTGTTTTTCTATGTTTGGCTTATTTCACTTGGCACAATGACCTCAGATTCATCCGTGTTGTCACAGATGACAAGATTCTTTCCTTTTTAAATTCTGTTAGTTTTCATTCTGTTGTTCTCTATATTACAGTTTTTAAAAACTTATTTACTCATTTTTTAAATTTATGTGTATATGTGTATATGCCTACATGAGTTTATGTGTATTATGTGCATGCAGGTGCTTGAGGAGGTCAGAGGGTGTCAGATCCTCTGGAGCTGGAGTTATAAACAGTTGTGAACTGCTATGTGGGTGCTGGGAATTGAATCCAAGTCCTCTGGAAGAGCAGTAAACGCTCTTAACTGATCTCTCTAGTCCCTTTTAATTGGTTTTCAATTTGAGGAATGTCCACTGTTTTTTGATTAGTGAGACTAATTTACATCCCCACCAACAGTGTACAAGAGTTCTGTTTTCTTTACATCCTCAGCAACAGTTATCTGTTGTCTTTTTGATAAAGCATTCTAACTTTTTCACTGTGATTTTGGTTTACATTTCTCCGATGTTTAATAATGTATAACATTTCTAGGTGCTATTTACATGTCTCCAGTTGAGAAACGTTGTGCAAGGCTTTTGCCTGTTTTTAATTTTTTCTCTTCCTTTTGCTATTCAGTTTTTGCTGTTGTTGCTATTTTCCTTACATATTTTGGGTCATAACCCTTAGGTTTATAATTTGTGATTATTCTCCCCCTTCCATCCACTGCCCTTCACTCTGTTAATCCTTGCTCTTTTCGTAAGAGCATCCCAGAGCGCATGGACAACCACGCCCTAGTTTTACCGTTGGCTTCAGCCTCTACCACCTTCTCAAGCTCCACCATCACGACTACCCTTCATTACCACTTGGACTTCACTTTATTCTCAATCTCAACTTCGCCTGTAGTCTTGACCTTCCTCACATGACCAGAAAGAAACAGTCTCATAAAGATAGTTCATGACAAGGAACTTGGTGTTCCTTGAGTAAGCAACCCCAAGTATCCTCGAACGTGACAGTGCAATGTGACACACATTCTTTCTCCAGTCGGTCTGTAGATCTTTTAAAATATTTCCATTGAAATAACTTATCTGTTACTTTCTGTGTTGATTTGTAAGGTCCCCAGGGTAGGAATTACGGTTTTACTCTATTTTCTAGTTAAAAAGCTAGTGTTGTTATTTTTGCGCTCTGGAAAGGGTCATCTACACTTGGTCCTGGGGATGATTTAACTACACTCACAGGCAATCCACAGGGGTCTGCCCCTACCACTTTCATTCATGTTGGATCTGGAGATTTATCACCCGTCCTTGTCTTCAAGACTCCTTGTTTGCTCTGGACCATCACAATTTACTGTGTATTCACTTATTCACCCAAGACACGCTTGTCACTCCAGTTAACAGAACGAAGCAAGAAGGACATACAACCCCAGATTCAAATCTAGTGCCATCAACTAAATTTTTCTCGCTTGAATATGTTTTTCTCTGGCTGTGTAGCTGTTTTGCAGGTGGTAATTTGACTTAGAAGAATAACCATAATTTTGTTTAAAGTTATGAAAGAAATAGGAGAGATGTCAGCTTTTGGGGGCCTCAGCGGTTCTTTTCAAATGGTCCCTTAACCGCAAGATGGCCAACGTTGCTCTTATTCACATGCTTTGAATTTTTTCCTATTCAACCAGACGTCTCTACTTCCTTTTATAAGGAGGAAGCTTAGGTTAAATAAAAGCTCCTTTCCCCAAAGAAGAAAGATGCCAAATAAAGATTAAGAACAACTGCACAGAGAAGGAAGGGGAAAGGAGAACCTCCATGATTCATGCTTCTTACCCTCTTACTTGGTTTACTACCTTGGGATACCTCAGCCATGGAGAGCTGCAGGGTGCCTGTGACCTGGGAATATGACAGACAGCCGGATTTGTGGAGTTCTAGCCACACTGCCTCTTGGTGAAGAATTGTATAGACATGCACGCTGTCCTTCCTTTTCAGTGTGCTGATTTAGGATTGGGAGACAGCTGTGCGTGAGAGCAGAGATTTCTTTTTTTTTCTAGAACCTTCTCACTGGGGAGATGTCCTATTGCATCTCTTAGAAGAAACCTGACTGGGTAAACAGCTTTTGTTTCTGAGTATGGGAATGAATTTTGTTGCTCCCTCTCTGTCATCAATCCACGGCAACGATAATGGGATTGTTGCTGCATGTTCCGTTATTCCACAGTTCATGATGGCAATTTTACAATGTAGGCTGCAGTTAGCTATATTTAAGAAAATGAGTGCATTGCACATGCTCTGGTACAGAGAGGAATAGAAAGTTGGTGCGTGGGCCTTTGACACAGCTCAGTAGGTAAATCACCAAGCCTGACAACCTAAACTCCATCCCCGGGACCCACATGGTGGAAAAATACCAGCTCCCCAAAGTTGTCCTTTGACCCCCACCTGTGTGCTATGGCACACACATGCCTCACTCCCCAATTAATTCATGTAATAAAACGTGTGTTTTCTTAAGTCAGTACAGCCTTTACCAGTATCTTTACCTCCCCAACATCTTTATTGTTTTTCGAGCTCCTTCATAAATAGGGACTCCCTTATCTCTCTATACTTATTTGCCATGTGGTTCCTCAATCAAAAACCCCTGCACAGGTTAGGTCAAGTCCCTCACTTTTACCCCTCCCCCACAGGATGCAAATCCCCCTTCAGGTCCCCTTGGGAGGAACGCCTTTCTGCCTTTCCCAATCCTTTCCTTCCTCCAAGGTCCACTTTAGACCAACCTCCTCCATCAAACCCTCTCTGACAGCTCCTGCCCAGTTCCTTCTTCCTTCTCCCGACCTCCTACTACACAATGGAGCGTGATAACAATAGCCCTCATTGGCCTAGCGGTTGACCGGCACTACACTTACTCTGGACTTCCACAAGCTCCTAAGATTGGTGAGGAAAATGAAAATCCAGACCAAGGTAACTTTGCAAGTAAACAGTAAAACTGGGTCATCAGTTCAGAAGTCCAATGTCTCCCCACCACAAAGTGCTGTTCTCAGTGTACAGCTTTAGACTTGAGCCTGGCTGAGCGCTGGGCAAACGCAAACCATAAACTCACATGCTCAGTCACCGGATCAACCCGGCCAGGTCTTCCATCTTTCTTCCTGCACAGCACCTGCTCCCGCCTTAAAGTGACTGACTCTAGCCAGGAACGATGAGCACTTATGGGTGAGAGTCTGAAACACAAGAGGGTGAAGGGCCGCTTCTCCAGAGACTGTGGTCTGTCGTCCACAGAGGCTATCTACAAGGGCCATGCTTTCCCCAAAGGGCCCAACAGGAGGTCTCATTCTAAAGCACAGCAGAGGAGGACATGATTTCACTTGTTTGTTATATGAGGAGTTTTTTTTTAACCTTAAAAAAAAAAAAAGGGTTATTTTAAAAAGCACCAGTAGAGAAAATCTCTCCCTTTTGGCTGAGTGACATTTCGTGTCTGTTCACATCATTATGTCAGTCTTTGAAGAAAAGGACTAAGGCAGTTTTCTTTCTTACCAGACAAAAGGAAGACTGGGTGTTTCCCTGGTAGAAGACCCAGATGTGATGAGTGAAGCCTTAGGATTGAAGCTGACTCACTGACATTGGGGGCCGGAGGTGGGTCAGAGCTTTCAAGCCAGCAAACGTTCGTGGGGCTCTAGTTACACACCTGTTGGCTGCCACCAGCCTCGGTATTGTCAGCATTTGGGACAGGACTCAGGGAAGGTCTTCAGTTAAGCTCAATTCTTTCAAAATGGATCTCCTCCATATCGGGTAGGCTAGGGATTTAAATAACTTAAACACTCACACATACACACATGCATATGCCACATAAAACACATGCATACACAACACAATCAGAGTTCACAACAACCAGTGAAAGCATGCACAGGATTCCTATATCTTTTTTTTGTTTTGTTTTGTTTTTGTTTTTGTTTTTTCGAGACAGGGTTTCTCTGCGTAGCTTTTCGCCTTTGCTGGAACTCACTTTGTAGACCAGGCTGGCCTCGAACTCACAGAGATCCGCCTGGCTCTGCCTCCCGAGTGCTGTGATTAAAGGCGTGCGCCACCACCGCCCGGCTTCCTATATCTTATCTAACAAAAGTTTTTTTTTTCAGTGTAACATTTAAAAACAATACTTTTTTTTTTTCCTAAGCAGGGTTTCTCTGAGTAGTCCTGGCTGTCCTGGAACTTGATCTGTAGACCACCAGGCTGGCCTCCAACTCAGAGATCCACCTGCCTTTGCCTACCCAGTTGCTGCGATTAAAGGAGTGTATCACCACTGCCTGACACAATACTTTATTTTAAAAATAATCTCTTATGGTTTGGGCAATAATGGGCACCCTTGGGATCTTTTCACATGGGGTCCCTCAGATGCTTCAGGGTCCTATCAAATGGCCACAGAAGCTATACCCACCTGATGGTTCCTTCTCTTGTATGAAGCTGCTCTGGCCAGGAATCTTTTCCTAAACGACCTAAGTGGGCAGCCAGAGCTTCCAGACAGCAGGGCAGCCTCAGCATGCTCAGATGCCTTAACACGGCAGTAGTTTACTCCAGAGCAAACGGACCCAAAAGTCACCAGCCAAAGTTGCAGTTTCTTATAACCTAGTCTTTAAAGTGTCAGAATATCACTCTGTCACATGCTCTTGGCTAAACGAAGTCACCAAGGGTCAGCCAGATTCCATGTCAGACAAAAATTGCTGCCTGCAATCTGCCACAGCCACTCTGCCATGAGTTGTCACCAAGTGAATGGATGAACGTGCAGAAGGAGAGGTCGTTAGAAGTATGGTTGAAGCAGTAGTGGGATAAGTCGTCCTGTATGACTGGCTTGTGAAAACAGCCAGCCGGCTGTCATAATACCAGAAATCAGTGTCTGTTCTACGGGTGTCACACACAGCCGTTGAATCACCCCCTCAGCCTAAGAGTAGCAGGTGGGAATAAGCACGAGTGTGGTATCTCTTTAAACTGGCCTCGCACACCGCACACCTACAGTCCTCATTCTCCAAAATAGGCTGGAATGTATCATGCATTTATCTGTTGTATTTATGTCCTGTATGAGGCAATCTGCCTGTGTAGATAAGGCATACCAAGATGCGTGAAGTGCGGTTTTTACTCTCAGGATCAGGGATGGCTATTTCTCCCCAATCTTTCTGCTATGTTATTGTTTTCCAGACTAAATATTAAGCAAAACTGGAAAAAATGGAGCAACCATAGGTGGTAAGAAACGTTAGGAGGAGCAATGGCCATGAACGCTGTGGTCTAAAGTCCGTAGTTATTCCATGAAGGGAGCAGCAATTTGCTCCTGAGCGGAAGCCAGAATGGGACATTGTGGGAGAAAGCTTGCCATATCCTAGCCACCCCTCCACCCCAAGAAATTCATTCGCGCTCTGTGTGTCCAGATGCCAAATAGTCTGGGAGACAATTCTTGGAGCAGGTCTTGCCTTCGTTGAAGGGCAGGAACTGTCTAACCTGTGGTGGGTGGAATTGGGACAGTTTTTAATGCGGGAGCTTAGGGAACTTCTGAACGAGCCGCCAGAAAAGTAAGAAGGAGCCACTTGCTGCTTGAGCGAAGGGAGCGTCAGACAGCCCATTGGATCCGATCTGTACATTGAATATGCTGACTGCGATCCTCTTCCTCTGATTAGAGGTGATTTTACTTCTAGTCCTGAAGCATGTCGGGAGGAAACTGAGTGCGGAGGGAGGGAAGTGTTGGATGGGCGCGTCTGACTGCGGCGAAGGAATTGAGTGCTAGGGCTCCACCTGGAGGCATTTCCTGGAGTTGCAGCGGAGACCCAGGTGTATCTGCGCAGCGGTCCTGGTTCAGGACTGAATAGAACCTATTAATTTTGCCCTTTAATTTCTCACAGCATCGCTTTCTAGCTTTCAGTGTACAGATCTTCCACAGGTTTCATCTGATTTATACCCAAATATTTCTTCTGGTGAACTTATAAATGATTCTGTTTATTTAAATTCTGCCTCCCAAAGGACATCACCATCATAAAAATAGGGATCTGTGGCTGGTATGTAAAATGAATTAAAAAAAATTTTTTAATAAAAAAAGAAAAAAGTTTCCTTTTTAAAAGACAGTCTCACTATGTGGCTCTGGATGGCCTTGAACTCCTGACCCTTCTAGAACTCCCCGAGTTCTAAGATTACAGGAGTGCACCACTACAGCCGGCGTGGTGATCTTGCGTTGCACAATCCTGCTGAACTCATCATTAAGTCTAGGAGTTTCTAGGTAGAATTCTCTAGGATTTCATACCTAAATGTTGTCGCTATGAATAAAGACTTTTTCTGGCTTCCTTTCAGAGTTAGGCGTTTCTCGCCTGTTATTCAAGCAGGTTGCGGGTCCTCTGTGTAGGGTTAGGTGGGAGTGGTGAGCGGGCATATTTCCACCATTCTGACCCCACAGAGAGAGGACTTGCTTTCATCGTTAGTATAAGGTGAGCTGGAGAGTTTTTCAGCATTGCTCAGTTGGTAAGCGCCAGCAAGTTCTGGCCAAGTTCTGATGGTCCCCAGAATCAGTGTGGAGAGCCACTCCCAGAGATAGGTCTGTAAACACAGCACCGGTAACGGGAACAGAGGCAGGTGGATCTCCGGAGTTCACTGGCCAGCAAGTCTGGCCGAATGGATCAGTTCCAGGTTCAGAGAGACCCTATCTTAAAAAATAAGTGGGAAGCAACAGAGGAAGACACCCACGTTGTCTTTTGACTTACACACACACACACACACACACACACACACACACACAC
>CABHPP010148830.1:17553-45182 GCA_902168425.1 Peromyscus attwateri | reverse complement strand
CACACACACACACACACACACACACACCATGCTTTTGCCCATCTCCCCTCCATTTCTTTCTCGCCTCCTGTTCTGCTCACTGCGGGGGCCCGTGTTCAGTTCCTACTTTCACAGTCAACTCCAAGTGGAGCCTGCAACTCAAAGCCATACTCTTCAGCACCATGGAGAGCTCATCGGGAAGCTGCTTCTGTGGGCAGGCAGGGTGGGAAAGAGACATTTGGGTCTGTGACAGCACTTGAATCAGGATGGGTAAAATACACCCCGCACCAGACGGTACTGTTCTCCTGGGAGAGACTTCCCCATTGAGAATTTCATTTCTTCATTTTGTGAGGGGCTTTGCTTCCACAGGCACTGACCTGCCCATGGTGGCTATGACGGGTACTCAAATCCCTCCCCCACCCCCCACGCTGGGAAGCTAAAATCCCTTTGGCATTAGCTCATTCTTAGGCTCTGTTTTCTTACAGGACAAGAGGTGTGGAAAATTGGGTTTTCAACAGTCTGAAATTTGTCGTGACTACTGGGGGGATTTATTTACTTTCGAGTAACTGCTTTATTTTAAGCCAATTTTGAAAATTTTCCTTCAAGAGTTACATCTGTAAATCCACACCATTGATTTTTATCAAGCAGTGGTTGCTGGCACTCTCTGGGGTTACCTAAGTGTTTAAATCTCTCTCTTTATCTCTCCAACATCACCAGCACTGCCCATATTAGGCAGGGGCTCTTGGTCTCCTCAAGGCAGATGCTCAGAGGCAGTGGAAAAGTACTGGCCACAGGATGAACTGACTCCTTTTCTTTGTCTCTGTCTTCCCCCAGCAAGCATAGAAGGGGGCATCTGATGGGGCAGATTCTGAGTGAGGGTATGAGACACAGAGCTGGATGAGTCAGGCCCATGCATGGCACTGAGTTTCTTATTTGGGGGCAGGGATTGTATCACCTTCTTTTTAAGACAAGGTCTCATCTAGCCCAGGTTAGCCTTGAAATCATAGTATAACCAGGATGGCCTTGAACTCCCATCCACCTGCTTCAACTTCCCGAGGCCTAGGATAACAGGTGTGCACTATCTTGTCTGGTAGATCCAGTGCTGGGAATTGAACCAGGGGCTTTGAGCATGCCAGGCAAGCACTCTACCACTAGAGCTACATCCCAACTCCATGGGTCAGCTTTAAAAGTACATATTTATGGCGGTTCCCCCACCTGAGCATGACTTTGGAGTTCAATCCTACTAAAAACAAAAACAAGTGTTATCTGGACATGGTGGTGAACACTAATCCCAGAACTCAGGAAGCTGAGGTGGGAGATTTCTACAAGTTTTGAGTCCAGCCTGATCTATAGAGTGAGCTCCAGGCCAGCCATGGCTATGAAGTGAGCCCTTCTCTCAAAAACAACCCAAAGACCTCATCCCTACATACACTGATCAATGCTCAGTATTTAAGAATTTTTGCTCAGATGGCTTGTGGGTGCTGCTCTATCTTAGCTCCCAACTCTCTAATTTGAAAGTGACATCATGCTTCAAGTGCCTGGAGCTGTCTCTGAGAGGTAGTCTTTCCATCCTCTCGTTCTGAGCACAATTATCAGATTTTGGGTAAAGGGAGAGAAGGATCCTTCAAACACCATCATCATATTAAAGCCATTTCCTGTTGTTTGAATCTTAGATGGTCTTTTAATAAAAAACCCAGAGCCAGATATCAAGGTGAAAGCTGAAAGATCAGAGAAGCAGAACAGCCAGCCACTAGCTCTTACCTGTACAAAATCCTCAGCCTAAAGAGAGTGAGTTCCTGTTTCCTCATGCCTTGTATACCTTTCTCTGCCCTGCCATATTACTTCCTGGGATTAAAGGCATGTGTGCATCCCAAGCAAAGGCATGAGATTTCAAGTGCTGGGATTAAAGGTGTGTGCCACCACCACCTGACCTCTATGTCTAATCTAGTGGCTGGCTCTGTCCTCAGGCAAGTTTATTAGGGTGCACAATATATCACCACAATTTCCTTTCATTCCCTTGCAGAAGCAGCAATCTATTCAATGAGGTCATGCAGATGAACTTTGAGATCACCAGTTTCAGCAGCCTCTCAGGGACACAGCCCATCACATGGCAGGTGGAGTACCCAAGGAAGGGGACCACAGACATCGCTGTGTCCGAGATCTTCATCAGCCAGAAGGACCTGGTCGCCATTGTCCCCCTCGCTATGGTAAGTCATGCTGTCATGGCAGCCCTTACATCCTACTGATGAACAGTACCCCTGCATGCTTCCTCTTTCCCAGGTCATCAATGCAATTATTTTATATATAAGCGACTCCATCTTTCTCCATCCTGAAAGTGGCAACGTTACCTTTCAGTAGCTTCTCAGATAATGCCATCATGGTACTAGCCACATCCACATACCAAAGTCCTTGTCACTTACTTCTTATTTAAACCCTCAGCTCTCTTTTTCATGCTCCAATTTACATGAAAACTTCAGGCTGATGTGTGTCCTGGTCAGGATGAGCTGGGCTAGGCTGTGGCAACAAGTGAACTCAAATCTCAAAGACCCGAGTCAACTAAAGTTATTCTTGATTATATGGCATCATGTGAATGGCAAACGTGCTGGTTAGTTTTAACTGTCAACTTGACACAACCTAGCATCACCTGGGAAGAGATTCTTAATGAGGAAAACTTGTCTAGATCAAGTTGGCCTAGAGGCATGTCTGTGGGGGATTGTTTTGATGGTCAGTTGAGGCAGAAAGACCCACGCTGAGTGTGGGTAGCACAATTTCATGGACTGTGTAAAAGTAAAGAAAATGGGCTGTACATGGACAAGCAGGCAGCATGGGTGAGTGCTTGCCTCTTTGCTCTGGACTATGGATGTGGCACGTGACAAGCTGCTTGAGTCTCTGCCTTGACTTCCCCTCAATGATGGACTGTAACCTGGAAGTGTAAGCCAAATAAGTACTTTCTTCCCTAAGTTGCTCTTGTTAAGGATGTTTCATTACAGCAATAGAAAAAAAAAGACAGCAGGGGAACCCTGTATCATGCAGCCCCTGAGAGCTATTCCCAGCTCCTCCCTGCCCCTGCCTGAAAGAGGCAGCTGCTTCATCCCACTTCCCTTGGACCAAAGACAAGGCTCTCAATAGCCAAGAAGCCAGAGGACAATGTACAGTGGACAGGCCACATGGACTCACAGAGCTTTGTGCTTCTCCATTCCACTTGTGATGGGGTTGGGTTGCAAATTACGTGTCAACCTTCTGTCGCTGTCATTGACGAGCCCTTATCAGCAAGCATCCTATTTAATTAATAAGAGATTATGGGAAATGAATTGATCAGGATTCTTCAGTATACATAGGAGATAAACCCAACCCACTTTGAACTTAAAGTGTTTCTCAAACACCTGTGAGTACACATTGTGTGGTTTAGAAGATCTACCTGGAGTCTTTTAAGGCCTCCTAGGAAAGGTTATTGGTGATGGTGGGCAGGACTATACCCTGGATGCTCCCATCCCTCAGTCTCTCTGTTGGCATCATCAGATAGCCCCTGGCAAGACCATAATGGTGTCATCCCCCAAGGAAGAGTGAGAGCCTCATTGCCAATCACTCAGCAAGCCCCCTGGGGAAGCTCTGGTTTAGAAGCATTGATCTAGAGAGATGGTGCTATAGTTTAGAAGGTTAATTCTGCTCTTTCAGAGGTCCTGAGTTCAGTTCCTAGCTCTAACTACTTGTAACTCCAGTTCAGAGAATCTGATGCCCTCTTCTGGACTCTGAAGGTACTGCACTTACACGTGCACATATACACACACACACACACAGACACACACACACATACACACACACACACACACACACATATATACACACACACTTTAAAAAATAAAGAAGAATAACTCTTTAGAAGCATTGGCCTGGCTTGGCCATGTGCTCTTCAGCCATTCATCAAAGACAAAGTGTATGCTACACTGTTTGCCAAGCCTAAAACTGTGTCACCCAGAGCGGGTATGCAGTCAGACTCAGAATAGACTGGCATGATGCATCATGGAAAAATCTGGCTCTCACTGTAAGGTGGGAGACAGACACTAGCCAGAAACAATAGACATCATCCCACATGTTGTCTGCCACATTTGTTAACTTGGAAAAGGTAGAGAATGATTGTTTATGACTTTATTTTTTGGATGCTGTGTACACAGTTGACAAGCACTTGATCTCTGAGTCACAAAAGTCTCATTAGGGAGGTCAGATGACTTTGAACTCATTGTATAACCCAGACTCACTTCAAAGTCTCAATGCCCCTGCCTCAGCCCTCATGGTGCTGAGATTATGGATGTGCACCACCACACCTGGCTCATTCTTGGCTCTGAATGTGTACTGTAATTCCAGGTAACCCTCTACCTTATGCCTGACCTTGATTCCATTTTCAAGTCTACATTTTAAACAGTTTTGCTTGTGTGCTCAAAAACTCTTAAATATTTACTGTGTGGCCCTTTGGGGGCGGGAGGATGGCAGATCTGCATCCTAGACTTTGTGCCAACATCTATTACAGAACGTAAGTGCCCAATTCCTATCCTGCCTATTTCAGAAAGATAAGACATTCAAAGACTTTGAAAAGCAAAACCATTATAAGGATATAAGATATCATTACAGCCCATTGTCAACAACACGTGAGTCCTCCATGAAATGAGATGTCATTATTGTGGTTATTGTGTTTTCCCAGTGCTTTTAAGGCAAGAAGAAATCACTCCTCATGTCATACCCCAAATCCTTTTGTCTACAAGTTAGCCCAAGAGAATTCAGACTGGCTTCATGCCTCAGTCACTGACAGTGACGTCTGCACAGGACCAGCATGCCTGCAGCTTGCATCTGACCTCTAGGCTCGGGGTTCATCCGTGTCGTGCTTACCTGTAATACAGGACTTGACTTTGACTGTGCAGCACAGCATAGAGAATTAGGACCAGATGTCAGTGGGGTGTGGATGTGCACACCTAGAATCCCAGTACTCAGGTTGAGGCAGGAGGATTCTGCCTCAAGAGCATTCTGTTCAAGACCAGCCTGAACTACATAGTAGGACCTTACCTCCAAAGTTAAATGAGAAGCTATGCTAATGAAAGGGCTGCAGGTGGAACAGCTCAGAGGCACTTAAAAACCATGTTTTGGCATGAACATTTTTAAGTACCAAAATGTTTTGGGGGATTCAGTATTTATCAAGAGAGGGGATAACCATATCAGAAAGTGGGTTTTTTAAACTAAAATGAGATTAAGTACATTTATAACTAGCCCCCCGCAAAAAATACTTATTGATAGTAAGTAGGAACAGAACTACAGATACACTCAAAGATGAGAATTTTTGTTTCATTTTTTTTTTTAGTACCGGGATTGAACCTATGACCTCATGCATACTTGGCACGCGGGGGGGCGCGCACGCACGCGCACACACACACACACACACACACACACACACACACACACACACACCATTGAGCTACAACTCTATCTTTTTTTATTTTGAGACAGAGTCTTACTATGTTGCCCAGGTTAGCCTTGAACCCATTCTGTAGTCTAGGCAAGCCTTCAGCTGGCAATCCTCCTTCCTCAGAATCCCAAGTAGCTGGTTAATAACAGACCTAGCTAAAGATTTTTAAAAAGGAAAGAGAGAAAAAACACACAGGGTGAAACAAGCCCCCTGCTGCCTGTTGGCAGCTGGGTCGGCCTTTGAAAATGTTGAGCAGGGGCTGGAGAAATAGCTCAGAGGTTAAAAGCCCTTGCTGCTCTTGCAGAGGACCCCAGTTCAGTGCAGCCCTCACCATGAGTGGCTCACCACTGCTTTTAACTCCAACTCCAGAGGATCCGACATCCTCTTCTGACCTCAGGGGACACCCACACACGTGTGACTATGCATACATATATAAAAATAAAATAAATATTCATAAAAGGAAAAGGAAACAAGTGCATTTCCCAGGAGGCTGTTCATCTTAAAGAAAACAGCCTTCAGAAAGGTCCGACGGGGGTCATTAAAGAGGAATTTGCTTTTCTTGGAAATTCTTGCCTCAGCATCACATCTCCCCACACCATTCTTCAGTGCATGGAGGAAGCTGGGGACAGGAAGAGCCGCCAGCAGACTGTACCATCAGGCCTCAGTGTCTAGGTCCCCCAAGTAGGCTGCAGGCATGGGTCTGTGAGAGCCCAGTCAAGGTAGAAGCCTTTTCGTCCCATGCGGTGCTGTTTGCTCTAAGGAACTGTGACTATTAAACCATAGTAGTTGGTCCCAATGCAGCTTGCTCAGCTCCATCTCCAGACAGCTATATGCTGCTCTTCCTATCAGCATCCTTTCCCTGAGGGACCCTCTCCCTACCTGGAACCCTCTTCATACTCACATCAGGCTTGGGGTAGAAGCATGAGTCTAGGAAAGACCAGAAACATGCCAGGTCTGTGTGTGGGCAGCATGAAACTGGAGAAGCACTTGGGCCGCCAAATATATTTTGGGGTAATCATTTCTTCTGTGTAAAAAAACAAGTATTCTTCTGAGTTGCTTGGATAGGAACAGAGGTCAGGTATGGGCTCAGTGGGACTCATTTCCTTGTGACAGGAGAGAGGGACTGGTAAGGGACCATAGACCCTCAATAGAATCCATTGAACCTCATGGAACTCCCACACCATACCCAGCTCTGCGATCATTCGTCCTGGGGTGGACAGGAAACAGGTACTCCTTCCTTTGTATAATCTGGCATGCTGGTGGGCTGCCCACATGGATAGGTCTTTCATAAGAGAGATGGGACTTACCAATGGCTGGAAGAGTGTAAATGGATCTGTTGTCCCAAAGTGTCCCCCTACCTACATTTTTTTTTTAATGGGAGAAAAATATCCCTACTTTGGGCCAGGCATGATGGCATATGCCCTTAATCCCAGCACTCAGTGTTCAAGGCCAGCCTGATCTAAAAAGCAAGTTTTAGACCACTCAGAGCTACATAATAGGATCTTTTCTCCAAAAAAATTTTTATTGGAAACCCTAACTTTTTGGCTCAGTCAAGACAAAAACAGCTCTCATTTGATAGATGCAAGAAATTGTCTTTCCCGTGACTGAGGTATTTTGATTGGATTTTCTCATGTTGGCCAGGTTACTCTGAGTTTTTGGTGAATTTCAAACCATCACCCTTTACGGATACAGACTTAAGGCAAAGTCATTTTCCTTGATCTGAACTTGGGTTATGTTCGTGGACTTTCTGTGACACATCATAGTCTCTGCATAAGATCCTACTAAAAATAAAGTATCATTCAGTGGGCTGATTAAAGGGATCTGAGTCTATGGACAGCTGAGTTCTCTCCTCTAGGAGATCAGGAGCTCCATGGGGCAGGTGTGTGGTAAGGGGCCCATAGCATGATCTTTCTACTGAGACCCGCACCACCTCAGTGACCTACCTGCTGGAAGTCTGTGTAAGCCAGGCTGGTTGCACTGTACCCCCACTACTGAGGGCACTGCATGCACAGAATTCTGATCTCAGGCTCATCAGTGGCTGGCATTCAGAAATAACTGGTGGGAGTAGTTGAATATCTCATTCCCCCAAGAGAGTCCATCACAATCCAACTCTGTAACTCCTTATTCCCAACACAGCATGAACCTGACCTTGTTTGGAGATTGCGGTTTTGAAAATGTCATGATGTGGAGTTGAGGCTCTCCTGGATTAGGGTAGACCCCGAAGCCAGTGACTGGTGGTGTTCATTACTGGAGTATTCACAAAGGCTGGGATGGAACCAGCCTTTACACCTGCTGTTTGCTGTGCCAAAAGCCTCTTCTCAACACCCAGGTTGTTGCTTCTCCTCACACTGGTCAAGTCTCTGCTTAAGTCTTCCCAGGTCTATCTCAGCACCTTGCTTAGAAGAATGACCCAGTCACCCTACACCCAGCCTGCCTAGATTTTCTCTCATAGAATGACAGAGCATTGCATTGAATTTCTGCATTCGTTATCGGGATTTCCCCAGGAGGGGAAGGAATCTCTGTACCATCTAGAACCAAACTTGGTAAACAGTAGGTGCTTAATGAGGAGCTGTGGAATGAGTAGTTAGGTGGTGGGGTAGGAAGGGGGTCATTTATTCCTTTTCTGTTGCTGTGATAGAACACCATCACCACTTATAGAAAAGGGCATTTGCTTGGGCTTGTGGTTCCAGAGGGAGAGTCCATAATGGCAGGGAAGCATAGCAGCAGGAAGCCAGAGAGGGAAGCTGAGAGATCACATCTCACCCACAAAACATGAAGATGAGAGAAAGAACTAGAAATGAGGTGAGGCTGTGGACCCTCAAAGCTTGCCCTCAGCTACGTACTACCTCCAGGACTGCTCCGTCTCTTCGAGGTTCTTCCGCCTCCCTCAACAGCGCCACCTACTGGGGAACCACGTGTTCAAATACAAGAGTCTATGGGGGACGCTTCTCACTCAAACCACAGATGGACGGATGGTTGGACGGATGGGTAGATATTGGAAGAGGTGGCAGGATGGACTTGGTAGGTAAGGTGCTCGCTGCAAAAGCTTGAGGAACTGAGTTTAGTTTCTGAGAAGCCATGTTAAAAAGGCAGGTAGGCTGGTATGGCAGTGTGCAGTGGTCATGCCATTGCTGGGGAGGGAGAAACAGGAGGATCCCTGGGACTTGCTGGCAGGCCAACCTAACCTAGTCAGGGAGTTCTATGTTCAGGAATACCCTGTCTCAAAAAAAGAAGATTAACAGCAATAGAAGACGACACCCAATGTCAACCTCTGGCTTACATACACACTCAAAAACACAAGAAAAGGCACACACATATACACGTGTATGCAGGCTTGCAAAGGCACACACCACACACACACACACACACACACACACACACACACAACCCCTACATACAAACCACATACCTACACACACAGAGACACACACCACACCTATAACACACATATATACATATAGACACACCACACATACATGACACAGATACCACACACACACACACAGATGCCCACACACCCTACTTTCCATTGGATAGAAACGGTATGCCTCTCATTCATCTTCATAACACTTTAGGATTTAGCACCAAACCAGGGGCTTTAATTTCCACTTTCTCTACACCATTATGAGTGACTTCAGACTCAGGGTGTCCCTTCTCTCTTTTTCCTTCTGAATGGGGCTTTAGAAAGAGGATGGAGAGAGACATGCTGGCAAAACACTCATATACATATGATAAAGCTAAAAAAAAATGAAAGCCAGTACATAAACCATGGGAAGTTCCCTCCCCAAGTGTTACCATCATGGATGCCCAAGCACACCACCCTTGTCCTGATAGACACCACAGGGCCAGATGTGCAGCCGTGCACACAAAAGAGAGCCATCCATTACTCAGAAGGGGATTCTGACAGCATGTCTTGGAATCAGACCTAAAATTCCCTTCCAAGGCTGTGGGTTATTACCTCAGACATGGGCTTGTGCGAAGTCCAGCAGGCAAGCTGCTAAGCTAAAGCACTGTGTCCTGAGGGGAGGGGAAGTTCTTCCAGACACAGAAGCCCTGCCGTGCTGAGTCCCAGCATACCAAGCATTCTTGAAAGTAGAAACCAAAGAGACTGGATAATGGAATTTTATTCCTGAGAACCTTAGGTGGGTACAGATTTTAATGAGAACTAAGCCTGGTATTTTGACTTAGAAATTAATACAAGAATGGCTAGGTGAAACAAGAGGGTTCTTTTCCCCCTCTCTCTGGATTTTAACCAAAGAGTTTTAAAAGGCTAAAATCAGCACATTCATTTATTTTATGGAAAAATGTTCCCTTTGCCTTCCAAACACACAGGTGGGCTGGTTCCTCCTTATCTTTAAATAGTTCCCTGTCACCAGGTCGCACACAAGCCTCCAACTTTATCTGCATTAACCTCAGGCTACCAACAGCCTCCCTGAGCTGCTGCACAGTGATGAGAAATGCCCTGGGCCACTTCTGAGGCTGGTTCTCCTGCTCGGGAGACCTTTGAGAAGCCAGGGCACAGCCTGAATCCTACTCCTTTCTGAAGCTGTGCTCTGACGGCCGTCCCTTTCTCCTCACTGATGCTGGCAAAGATTGAAGCTGAGGGTGGAAGTCCCAAGTATCCACCACCATCACCCAGAGCCCCCTCTGGACCTGCCCTCCTCCATATCCTCCCACTCCGTTCCTAGGGAAGACAAGCTCTGCCTCTTCCACCAACCTCATGAGGTGTAGTAGTGAGAGAGAGAGAGAGAGAGAGAGAGAGAGAGAGAGAGAGAGAGAGAGAGAGAGAGAGAGAGAGAGAGAGAGAGAGAGAGAGAGAGAGAAAGAAAGAAAGAAAGAAAGAAAGAAAGAAAGAAAGAAAGAAAGAAGAGAAAGAAAGAAGAAAAGAAAGGGGAGAAAAGGAAGGAAAGAGAGAAAGAGAAAGAAGGAAAGAAAAGAGAGAAAAGAAAGATGTGTGCCATCACGCCCATATTTTTAAAGTGAGTTCTGGGGTTTGAACCCAGGTCCTTATGGTTGTGAGGCAGGCACTTTGCTGAACCAGCCATTTCCCCAGCTCAGAATGTCCTCTTAACAAAGTTTTAAGTATACCCACAGCATCCTTGTGGCTAGCTACAAACACTGTGTTATACATCACATACCTGGAACCTGTTCTTCCAGCAAAAATTAGAGCCTCATAACCACTGACTGATACTCCCATCACCCCTCCCAGCATCTCTACCAGTCATGACTCTCTCCTCTCTCCTCCTATGTGTGGGGGCATCTTAGGTCCCTCCATGTATGGAGACTGCACATCTGCTCTGTGTCTGATCTACTGGAGTAGCACCGCCTTCCCCAAGTTCATCCACATCAGCATTTCCATTTCTATGGCTGAATAGTATTTCATACCCATGGACCAGATTTTCTTTATCCATTCAAATTTCAGGGACATGGCAGTTGGCTTCCTGTCTCAGTTTGTCACCCTGTTGCTACAGTGCACACGGAGTACAGAACATCTCTCATTCTTGCGTTTATATTTCTGAGTTGGTAGAAATTCTTCCTGCCTCCTACAACCCCACATAACAGCAATGGCTTGACACCTTGGAGTGTCAACTCCTTCTCGGCATCTCTCCTTTCATCATCTCAAAGTCCCCCGAGGTGCCAACTGCCCAAGAGCTTATAGCTGGTCAGGGCATTCATGGGGCTTGACTTCTGTGTGACGTCAGTGTCCTTCCTTATACCCGGAAGCTGGGACTAGCTGAGAGGCTGAATGCACAGTCCTGGCAGTATTCACTCTGCACCACAGCCCTGTTGAAGCCAGGTCTGTAGTCTTCTTTCTGGAAATTTTCTCCAATCCCTCTCCACTCTCTCTCTGCCCCTGGAAAACACTGTGGCTATAATGAGGCCTCCCCAGCCACGGAGTCCCCACCAAATCCCACAATTGGCAGAGTGGAAATTCTCTGCAGAGACCTTTGCCAAGTTTACCATGAATATTTGCTTCTGTGTGACCTAATTTCTCTGTGGCCTGGCACATCTAGACAGGAATGGTGGCACTATCAGAGTCAGCCAAAGAAAATGACATCCATAATTTGGGGGTGTTTCAATTGAGATTATTTATAAAAATGAGTATTCTACTGAGGCATCATGGGAAACATGAGAATGCCTTCATTTTCCCAAAACCTTTGGAAGCTTCCAGCACAGCACAGGGGTTTGTATCTTTGACTCAGCATAGAGGGTGATTCACAGCTGGATTATGTTCCCCTCCTGGCCCTTCAAAGGCCTACCAGCTAGGTACACCTACTTTGCCTCACATACACTCAGGATCATACAGTTTAGGCAATGCCTTTATGGATTCATGGTGTGTAAAGATACTTTTGTTGCAAGCTTTGTCAGTGTCCATCATGGATAGTGCTCCTTAGAGACAAACATCATCATCATCATCATCACCACCACCACCACCACCACCACCACCACCACCACCATCATCATCATCACCATCATCATCATCACCATCATCATCATCATCATCATCATCATCATCATCATCATCACCACACGACTGTGGCTATGTGATCCTGGAGTACCTGACCAGAAAATCAGAGCCCAAACTAGCAAGCACATGTCTGGAGATCAGAACTGCCCAATTTAGTACCTTTATGACATCAAAGGTATTAATGTTGTTCGTGATGGTGATGTGGACATGGTAGTGGCCAGTTGATGATCATGGTGGTGATGGTGATGATGCTGATGTTGCTGATAATGTAACCATAGTGATAATGATCATGATGACGGTGTTGATGAAAGTAGTGCTGCTGATAACTGATCGCATGACAGGCGTCATGGTCATAGTGGTGATATCATCTTTTAGAACAGTCAAAAGTCAAATCTGACTAGTGAGGAGACAAAAATGACATCTTTGACCCTAGAGCGGTGGTTCTCAACCTTCCTAATGCTACAACCCTTTAATATAGTGTCTCATTTATGGTGACTCCAACCATAAGATTATTTTTGTTGCTATTTCATAACTGTAATTTTTCCACTGTTATGAATCATAATATAAATATCTAATATGCAGGATATCTGATATTTGACCCCTATGAAAGGGTCATTTGATCCCCATAGGGGTCATGGCCCCTATGCTGAGAACCACTACCCTAGAGAGTATTTCAATGGGTTGAAGATATCAACTCCTTTCCTTTGTGTGTTCAAATATTCACTCTGAGTGTATGTACATGAATGAGCAGGCACAATACCTCAGGAGGAATACCTCCTTGGAGGAATCAGCTGTGATCTCACAGGACCAACGATTCCAGTTTGCTAGGCACTGAAGAGGTTCCTGGGATACAGGTTTTCCAGTTTTAAGACCAAGACAATCTATGTGAACCTGAGTGAGCTGGCCACTTTGGTTTCCCGGTTTGACTCTGAGATTGTTCATGGGATGCGTGTGAGCCAATGTTGTCACCTGAAGCCATTGCTGTAGACGTGACAGTAGCTACACAGAAGTCATTCTTTGCCTGAATTGCCTTAAGATGAATTTTGCTGCCCATATTTACCAGTTGAAAGGTTTCACACAAATAAATCCGGTTTCTTCCTCCCATCCCCACCTCTTTCAGTTTTTTGAGACAAGGGTCTCTCTATGTAGTCCTAGTAGTCCTGGAACTCACTATATAGACGAGGCTGGCCTCAAACTCACAGAGATCTGCCTGCCTCTCCTGGGGTTAAGGGTATGAGCCACCACACCCAGCCCTGGCTCCTCTCGAAAGGTACAGAGTCCCTGGCAATCCACAACCCACAAGGCAGCCATTAGCACCGCTGAGTGGAGGCTGTACCCCACCCGCCTTGGACCAAGACTGAGCCAGCACTTGGGATGGTTTTCCCCAAGTCCACTGGACCCATTTGCTTTTTCCCCGTCCAACCTCTGAAGGCATCTCAATTGAAATAATGTGTGTAATTAGAACAGAGCTTGGCTCTTAGGAAGTGCTCAGTGATACGGCCGTTTTAGTTTATGATTCCCACTCGGTAATTGTACCACTCAACTCAAGAGCACTGCAATCATTTGGCAGTTAAAAAAAAAAATGGAGTGCAGGCATGTGCTCGAGCAAGGCTGAGCTTCAAAAACCATCATCCTAAGTGAAAGGAATCAACAAATCCACAGACACAGAGAACGACTTAGTGACAGGCCCAGGGTGGAGCGGCTGGGGTAACAGCCAGAGGAAGCAAAGTATCTGTGGGATGATAAACTCTGCTCAAACTCATTGTAGAGATGGCTGCCCAGCTCCGATTCCTCCACACAACACCGACGATTACATGTGCCATACAAAATTACGAGTCACATCTTAATACAGTTGCTTCAAAGACAAGGGTGGGGGAGAAGGAATGAGGAGGAAGAAGAGGAGGAGGAGGAGGAGGGAGAGGAAGAAGAAGGAAGAGGTGGGAAAAGGAGGGAGAAGAGGAGGGAGGGAGGGAGATGGGGTTGGGGAGAAGAAGGAAGAAGGAAGGGGGAGGAGATCACAGGTACCCAGGGTGTATGTCTAAGTGCCTCCTCCACTCTCAGAGGAGATCAGGTTAGATCAATAAGCAAAAAAGCACACCCTCTGAGGGTCAGCAACCATGAAGCAGTCCCTGGCCGGAATCCATCCTCTAGAAGGAGCTTCCTGGGTTCCTGTCTTACCTCACATGCCCTCACTCCAGCCTCACACATGCCACGTGGCTGGTACATATTTCACCTCTCCGTCTATAATAATAATAATAATACAGCAGCCACAGACGGTCTTTCCCAGCGCCTTGCCAGATTTGCAGTCTGGTGGGTTGTGGACCTCAAGAGATGTGTCCAAGTCCTAACCTGTGCTGCCTGTGGCTGTGACTGATGTGTAAATCAGGTCTTTCCAGATGGAACCAAGACAAGAAGCAAGGCAAGATCACACTGGGTAATGGAGAGCCCTAAACCCAATAGCACATGTGCTTATAAAGAGACAGAAAAGATGTCACCAAGGCGCAGATACTGGAGGGAGGTATCCACAAGCCAAGGATTTCTGGCTAATAGCAGCAGCTGGAACAGACGAGGAAGGATTCTCCCATGAGCCTTTGCTGAAAGCATGCACCCTATACATTTAGACGTTTGGCCTGCAGGGTGAGGAGAGGATAATTTCTTACAAATTGAGCCCAAAGGTTGTGTTAATCTGTTATGGCAACTATAGACAACTGGCACAAGATTGGAATTGCTATTTACTCATTTTGATGAGGAGGATACTAAGGCACTGAAAGTGTGATGATTGCAATGCCCATGAGTAAGTCAGTTGCAGTGAGAATCGTAAGCTCAAGGGGACCTGTCATTGTGCACAGGTGTGCCCCTTACCAGGTGCCAGGCTGTCTGGAGTCAGGTGAACTGGCGTCCTGGCATAGGCTGCCCATCTCTCTACCAGAGCCAGCCAAGCAGAGACCAGGGAGAATCTGGTGAGCTAGAGTGGCTTCGGGTATCACAAAACCTGACCTCAGGTTACACTACAGAGCGATAGTGACAAAGATTGCCTAATACCAGCATAAAAGCAGGCAGGCCAATGGGACAGAATAGAAAATGCAGGAATAAACCAACGAAGCCATGACACCTAATTTTGACAAAGATGTCAAAAATATACAATGTAGAAAACTCTATTTAACAAATGCTGCAAGCAAAACTGGATATCCACCTGCAATTAAAACCCTATCTTTCTTTTTGTACAAAAATCAACCTAAAGTCAATCAAAGACTTCAATTTAAAACCTGAAACATCGAAACTGCTAGAAGAAAATGTAAGTGATCCTCTTGCAGACATGGATGTGGACAAGAGCTTTCTTAGCAGAAGTCCAGCAGCACAGGAACCAGCCCCAAGATCTGCACATTGGGACACCATGAAATTCAAAAGCTTACACAGAAAAGAATAATTACCAACAGCGTAAACAGCCCACAGAATGGGAGGAAATCTTTGCCAGCTATACTGCAGGCAGGGGGGTTAATATCCAGAATTTTAAAAGAAGTGAAAATTTTAAGCACCAAAAAGGAAAAAAGAAACCTGCCAACCAACAAATTGGCTAATGAAATGAACAGTTTACAGAATAAGAGACATGAATAAATAATAAGTATTTTTTTTAAGTGATCAGCATCCCTGGTCATTAGGGAAATGCAAATTAAAACTCTTTTGAGACACCTGCTACCCCCAGTCAGAGTGGCTGTCATCAAGAAATCTAACAACAAATGCTGGAGAGGATGTGGGGAGAGAAGAGATTTTACTCACTGGTGGAGGTGGCGTGCAAATTAATACAGCCATTGTGGAAATCAGTTGGGAGAATGCCCCCCCCCATTAGAACTGGAATTCCCATGTGATCCAGCTACACCACTCCTGAGCACACACACAGAGGACTCCATACCCTACGACAAAGACATCACTCATCATGTGCATTGCCGGACTGTTCACAATATCCAGGAAATGGAATCAGCCTAGATATCCATCAACTGATGGATGGATAATGAAAATGCGGTACCTATACACAATGGAATTTTATTCATTTGCCAGGAAAAATTAACTCATGGAATTTGCAGGAAAGTGGATGTACATGGAAAGTATAAGGTTGAGATAGCACAAAGTTAGAATGTCAAAAAAAAAAACAAACTGCATGGTCTCTCTCCTAGGTGATATGTGAATCCTAGCCCTGGTGAGAGAGAGGTGGGTGGGGCTGGGGAGAAAATGTGAGTAAAGCCTAAATAAAGAGAGGGGAGCAACTGGCGGTTGATTGCCTCTTGGAAAAGGAGCATTTCTTTGGGGGTATGTGGCCACTGGTGGGATGCCTGTGCTCCAGTAGATGCCCCCACACCCATGGGGATATAGGCACCATTAACCAGACTCAGTGGGCTACTGAAAGAAAAAATAATAGTTGATGGGGGGAAAAAACCCAATAGTTGAGGGGTAAGGACCAGGGGTGGGTGTAAGGTCACCTGGGACGTGAAAGCAGAAAGAGACAGAGGGTTACAAGGGAGAATCAGCAGTACAGAGGTGCCGGGGGAGATAAGGAACGAGACTAAAGACATTTTGCTCAAAATTGCCATAACGATGTCATGAATGCTAATTTAAAGAATCGTAAGTGGGTCATCACAGATGTCGGAGCCTGCCTGCTGCTGCCCCACTCCTCATTATGGAGGTCCCTTGGCACCAGCCCGCAGAGAAATCTCCTTCAGTTCACAGGAGCCATGGCGCCCGCCAACTAGTTCCCCTTCCGTAATCATTGGCAGGAAAGAGGCAAAGATCCGCTGCTATCCCTGGGCTCTTATTTGTCTAATATAGTGTAGTTCCCTGTAGGATAAGGGGTTTTGCACTGGGATTACTACTTGTACTCCAAATTAAATGTAAAGTGGGGCTGTGGTACAGGAAGCTGAGACATGTCTCCCCTAACACCTGGAAGGTTTGAATGAACCCAAAAAAATGCCCATTTTGGACAGCAAGGGGAGGGGGCAGCTTTAGGGTGCTATTGTTGGTCTGTACCTCATAGTGTGGCCTCACCCTCCCTGGCTCCTTGCAGACCTGTTCCTTAACAAGCAAAGGGGAGTGTAAATTTTGTTAGAAGAGAGCAGCTGACAGAGCTGGGAAATGTCCAAATAAACAGCAGCTTGGTCATGTGCTCAGCAGCCAGAACCTGCATCCCATGCTCAGAATTCAAATGCTGTGTCTGCTGGTGTGGGCAACAGGTGACTATTTTCACACTTGGAGAAAAAAAAAATCCTATTTACACAAGGACTTCTAAGAGTGGACAGTTAAGTGCTTCTAATAAGTCACTCAAATGGCTGCTAACAAAGATTATGTCATTCTGCTTTCTACAGCAAGCCTTCGACAAGCAGAAACAGTGACTCATACCTGGGATCCTAGCTACCTAGGAGGCTGAGGCAGGAGGACCGAAAGTCCAAGGTTGGCCTGGGTTGCAGAGTGAGTTTCAGGGCCAGCCAGCCTTGGAAGTTTAGTGAGACCCTGTCTCAATAAAAATTAAAAAAAAAAAAAGGCTGAGCTATTGCCTAATGCCTGCACAGCACCTGAAAAAACCAGGTTTCAATCTCCAGTTATATATAGTGGGTTTTTGTGTCTCAGAACTCTGTCTGTCTGTCTGTCTCTGTCATATATCTGTCATATCTCTATTTGTCATCTATCTATCCGTCATCTATCTGTCATCTGTCTATCGATCATCTGTCTGTCTGTCTCTGTCATATATCTGTCATATCTCTATCCATCATCTATCTGTCATCTATTTGTCTGTCTGTCTGTCTTTAGTGATGATCCAAAATGTCCCCCTGTCATCTGTCATCTGAATCTTTAAATTTTCTCTTTACATAAAAACTAAATTTGGGCCGGGCGTTGGTGGCGCACGCCTTTAAGCCCAGCACTCGGGAGGCAGAGGCAGGCGGATCTCTGTGAGTTCGAGGCCAGCCTGGGCTACCAAGTGAGCTCCAGGAAAGGCGCAAAGCTACACAGAGAAACCCTGTCTCGAAAAAAACTAAAAAAAAAAAAAAAAACTAAATTTGGGGGATTAGAGAGATGGTTCAGTGATTAGGAACACTGGCTGTACTTGCAAGAGAGCCCAGCACCCACAGAGGGGCTAAGAACCCACTGTAACTCCAGTTCTAGGGGGTGCAATGCCCTCATCTGGCCTACACCGGGCACCAAGCATTCCCATAGTGCACAGACATGCAGGCAGGCAAAATCCACCCATCTACATAAAATAAAATTTTGAAGTTAAAAAAAAAAAGATTAACTTTAGCACTAACATAATAACTTAAGGGATCTGAACCTCAAAGAGTGCCACATGAGCCAAAATTGAAATCTGGAATGTTTGGGAAGTAAAGGGGCTTAATTTCATTTGTCCCTGGGGATATGCAAAAACTGAAAAAAAAATTAGAAAAGAAAACCAGCCACATCACACTCAAACCATGGCTGGAATAGAAGAGACAGGCAAGGACCAACTGTTGCTACGGTGTGGAGAAAGAGGACCCCACAGGCTCTGGTGGTGGGAATAAGAGGCGAAAGGATGATAAAAAGCTATTGGAAACCAGCTTGGCAGGTTCTTTCTGAGTTACATGTGTACGTAGCACAGTCCTGAGTTTCTTGGGGACCCAGGAGGGTGAGAGTGCTGCCCATGACGGTATGGGCAGGCAGGTGTTTGTACGGAATCGTTCTCATATCCAGCATAAACTGTACACCTCAACAAGTGAAGGACTTAATGAGCCGCCATGTAGCCAGAGGGTAAAACACTGCTTGTCAATGAGTGATATCTGCTGATAACCCCTTTAGAAAACCGGGGTGGAGCTCAGCATGGTTAACTCATAGCTGTATCCCCAGCAAGTCTAAAGGGTGAGGCAGGGGAATTTTTGCAAAGCCAAGGCTAGCCTGGGCTACCTAGCAACTCCAACCCCCAAAATAACAGGTTCTGGGAAGATAATGCAATTGATGACGTGTTTGTGTAAGGACCCGAGGCTGGTCCCAGCACACATCAAACAGGCATTGTGGTACATGCCTGTAATCTAGGTGCTGGGGGTGAAGGTGGGGTGGAGACCGGTGGAGTCCTGGGGCTCGCTGGCCACTAGTCTGCTTGGCAAGTTCTTGGCCAGTGAAGGATGCTGTCTCAGTAAACCAAGTAGATGGCATTCCTGAGGGACGACACCTAATGTCCTCTGGCTTTTCTGTGCACACGTGTGTGCACGCACACATACGCCCATGGAAAAAAAAAGAAAGAAAGAAACCCTGGGATGAGGGGAAACTAAGCCTTTAAAAATTAGGCATTCTGGGAATCATTTCTAAAGATGGCAAAACTGCAGAGACGGAACAGTCAGCGATTGCCTGGGGCTGGAGCAGAGATTAATTGGAAATGGCCCAGGAGAGCCTTTGAGAGATGGGATGCTCTATCTAACGTTATGAAGTGGCAAACACGTGAAGCTGCACCAAGTTGCTCACGTTCATTGTCCCGGGCACTTTACAGAAAGTGAGTCTTGACGCTGTGTTTCATCTGGGCGGGCTCAGGAGCAGCAATGGCGGGGAACAAACCACACTCCATCCATCGAGTGTGCTGTGTGGTCTGCAGTTTTGCGTTAGCTGGGAAAAGTCCATCACTGCCTCTCCCCGCTAGAAAAGGGAGTGGGGAGGTGCTGAAGTTTCCAGCTAAGTTCCAGCAGATTTCTCTTCGTCCTGTATCCGGTGTGTGGCGTCTTCAGCAAGTTTTAACCATCTAGTCATGGTGGGCCACCGAGAAGAAAGGGGTCAGCGGGGGTAGGAGAGACAAGAGAGGGAAATTGGGGTAAATGCAATAACAATAACAACTATGTATGTGTGGGAAATTGCCAAAATTTTTAAAAATAAAAGGGGTCTGTTTGCAGAATGCGCTGTTTCCCATCTCTGCCACTAGGGGGTGATATTAATGGTTGTTTATGCATCAGATACTGGGCTTTCACTCAGATCGTCAGGTTGGATTCTGGGGTTCAGGATAGATTTGGGGAGGCAACGCTAAAATGGGAAATGAGTTCTTTGAGCTGTGTGAGGTATAGGAGCTTCCTGGCCTTTGCTGATGGACAGCTGGGGCAGTCCACAGGTCTTGACAGTCTGCAGAGCCTGGAGGTTCCTCTGACCCTCTCCAGAGCCTGAGGAGCCACCATCCACAGGGTGTCTAGTAGAGCACAGAGCTGTAAACTCCTTGATCCCATGCCAGCTCCCGGCATGAAAACCTGGCTCACTGCCCACCCACCCAGCCCTGGGCACCACTCAAATGGGGCCAGCAGGATCCTTCCATTCTTGATTGGCATGGTATAAGAATACTCAACCATCTGACATGCATTCAAATCATTCAAACCCACATGTACTTAAGCCCACCTACACCTGAGCCTGCCCTTTGTGGCCTTCCAGAAAACTCCCTTCTACTCCTTTCTGTGTTCACAGCCAAAGCCCCAAATGATATGAAGGAGCTGTATGTGATTTGTAATGGCATCAAAGAAACGTGCCTGGAAAGGCGCTCCCTTGATAGCCCCCAAACACTGACTCCCAACTCACCATCACCAATCCACACAACTCTGTAAGCGTCTCCCACTGGCTAGCATCCTCCCTGAAACGCTAGAGTTACTGGCAGAAGCACCCTTTCTTCCCGTCCTTCAGATGTGAATGTGGGTGTGGTCAACTAGGGAATCCCATGGATCCAGGTTGGAAACCAGCCCTGGTTCCCCAGTACCGGTACCTCTCCTGATGTCCGAGCAGCAACACAGCCGTGGTTTTACCCACCATGCATTCATGCGGAGTGTGGCCCAGGCTCTGCCCCAACAAGTCATTGAGGACTCAATGGGCTATCCTGGGGACACTGGACCTTGATGGTTGAGAAAGAGAAAAGGGGAAAGATGGAAGGGAGAAGAAGAGGGAATGTGCCTTCTCCAGCTTCCTGTTTTGGCTGTACACCCACACTGGGGAAAGAAAGCTCTCCTTATCTGTCTGTCTGTCCCATCTGTCTGTCTGTCTGTCTGTCTGTCTGCAGGATCTCACACTGGAGTTCAATCAGGCTGTCCTGAAACTTGTAGAAATCCTCCTGCCTCACCTTCTCCAGTACCAAGTGTACAGATGTGGGTCAGTATGTGTCCTCATTTGCTTCTGCCACTGTGATAAAACACTATCCAAAATTGACTTGGGGAGAAAGGGGTTTGGGTGGGTTTTTTGTTTGTTTGGTTGGTTGTTGTTTGTTGTTGTTGTTGTTGTTTGGTTTTTGTTGTGTGTTTTTTTTTCTGGCTTACAAGCCAGTCAATCTTCAGGGGAAATCGGGGCAGATACTCAAGGCAGGAACCTGGAGGCAGGAACTGAAGCAGAGGCCATGAAGGAATGTTGCCACACTCTTTCTCTCTTCGGTTTGCTCAGCCTGCTTTCTTAGACACCCCAGGACTACCTGCACAGGCGTGATACCACTTGTAGGCTGGGCCCTCCCACATCAATCACTAAAATAAAGAAAATACCCCCACAGACATGCCCACAGACTTGTGTGATGGAGGTAATTTCTAAATTGAGGTTCCTTCTTCTTAGGTGACTTCCCAAATTGTGTTAAGTTAGCAAAAAATACCTGACCCACTATGCCTGGTGCCAAACACCTTTATTGATTCAAACATTCTTCTTCCAAAAAACATACACACACAGAGGAGAGGGCATGAGAGGGATGAGAGGGGAAGGGAGGGGAGGGGGGAAGATGGGAGGAGGACCAGAAAGAGTCCCCATCATGTGTACTCCCCATCCTTAGCTGCAAGGGATCCGGGATAGACTCTTCCCCATGGCTTAGGAAAGGCAAGTGGCCTAGGGATGAACACAGAGGTGTGTCTTTCCATTTTGTGCCCTGTGCAAGGCAAGAGGGCTATAATAAGCAGACACCCTTGTTTCCTTCTTCCTCCCTCATAACATGGCTAGAGCAAGCTCCACCTTAGGACCACCCAGGACACACTGTTGGTTTGTAGCCGTGGCAGCCATGCGATTAAGAAGTGCAGGGATCTACGAGCAGAGAAAGTGACCGCAACTTTGCCAAAATAAAATACATATTTCTCAAGTGTTTCCTTTCTTGGCAAAACTGCAAAACAAGTGACTTCCTTCGGAGACATTCCTACAACTTATTCTATGTGCCACCCCAGAGGATGACTTGTTTAATAGCTGAGTTATCGGTCCGGACCTTGTGGATGGTGCCTTTCGAAATTGAATTGCTTTCTTGTTTTAAATGCACACTTTAGAATAGATTCTCCATCTTGCCTTAGAAGCAAATTGACAGCTAAGTTAAGTTTGCCTCCCACACCCCAGTTTTGTACCATGAATAAATTGGAAGTAAATGAGGTGGGAGTTGGGTTTCCCCACAGAGACAGGACCTGGAATTATTGCTGTGTGGCTGCAAGGCCCGCAGAGCTGTTAGCATGTGTCCTCAGGGAAGGAGGGAAATTTGCTCGGCTACCTTTGGAGAGCAGCCACAACTCCCTGGGAAGGATGGGTAAGTGGCCTGCTGTCGAGCCTCTGCATCCCTCCAGTAGTGGTAACTGGCACAAATGCAAAGTTTCAGGACAGAGGAGAAATGAGGCTGCCTTTGAACTCCCTGTGGTGAGTACAGACTGCAAAACACTGTGTGGCTGGACTCTGGCAGGTCGCTATGGGGGACTCTTTTCTGCCCTGACTGTCCAGGTCTGAGGAAGCCAAAGAAGATCTTTGCAAAGTATTACTAGAAGATTTTACTAGGCAGCTGGCTCAGTTTGTAAAGTGTTTGCCGTATAAGCATGAGGACCTGAGTTCAAATCTCCAGAATGACATAAAAAACTGGTGTGGAAGTGTATGCTTGTAATCCCAGTACTGACGAGGTGAGAACAGGGGGATTGCTTTGGCTAACAGGGCAGCTAGCTTAGCTCCAGGCCAGAAGACCCTGTCTCCAAACATATACCAGCAATTGAGGAAGACACCCAATATAAACCTCTAGCCTACACACACACACACATGCACACACATATGCATAAACATACACACACATAAACACACACACACATATCATACACATACACACACATATACACATACACACATATAACACACACACACACACACACACACACACATATGCACGCACACGCCATTACTGAGTTATTTACAACAAACTAAGAGATCACTCAGAAGGCACTCTAGAAACAACAGAGAGAATCCACTGAATACTTGAAACTTCCTACTTGCATAGGTACAAATGAATGATATTCAAATTCTGCCAGATGGAGGGATGCAGGCTCCAACCAATCAGAACAAAGCAGAGGGTAACACTGACCAATCAGAAAGGATGTTGGCATGCCAGCATGTAGCATGTCAGTTGCCGCTGTGATTCTCCATGCCGGCGATGTGTAGCATGTCAGGTGTGATTCTCCAGCCATTGGAACAAGTAGGCATGCTCAAATGATCCCTGCTTCCATAAGTCACTCTGAAAACCCCACAAGACAGGAAAAGTTTAATGCAATCTTCCTAGGGGTTTCTGCCCTCCATACTGCCATTGTAAAACTCCTACATCGTCTACCCACCAAGCCCAAGCTGGAGCTTTGAGGGGACTCTGAATCATGGTCCTAGCACAGCTTATCACTCTATACCATCCATCACTCTTGAACTGTGGTCCTTGAGTCATGCCCTGGCCTCACTTCCAAAGATGGAACCATGGAGCAGCCTCTTCCAGGATGGTGGCCACACATACTCAGGAAGCCAACCAAGGGCCATCTCCCTAATTCAAGTCCTTCAAAGAGGACTAGGCCCCAGATAACCAGATCTCACATATCCCAACCTAGTCTTAAGCTCACTACATAGTCAAGGATGAGTCTGACCTTATGATCCTCCTGCCCCCACCTCCAAAGCTCTGGATTACAGGTGTGCACCACCATGCTTGGTTCATGAGGTTCTAGGGGCTGGACTCAGGGCTCTGTGTATGCTAGGCAAGTGCTCTACCCACTGAACTAAAGCCCCAGCCCTCTAGGTACAGTCAGAAACTCAAACTGGAAAGGCTTGGACACAGTTTCTGTTTTTCTGCCTCTGAACATAGGTTTGTAGCTCAGAGTTCTTCAGCAGTGTCCATTCCAGGTGCCCAGAGTGGAACAGCTGGTGAGAGAGAGACAGTGAGGGAGGGGACCCTTCTTCTATAGAGTTTTGGTCTCAGAAAAAGACAGGCACAGCCCCAAATCTGAATAGAATTGTCTTGGGGGCCATTGATGAACTATGGAGAACATGGCTGCCATGTAAATTACTTTTCTTGTGACCATGTTCAAATCCCTGACAAAAATGAGAGAGGACAGATCTACTGTTGGCTGGCTCGTGTTTCTGAGGGCTCAATGGTAGTCACTTAGCCCCAAGCACTTAGACAGAGTATCATGGCAGCAGGCATGTGTGAGGAAGGACAGCTGCTCACATCCTGCCAGACAGGAAGCAGAGAAAACATATACAAGAAGGGGCTGGCGGTAGGACACAGCCCCAGTGACATGCCCCCTAGTGACCTACTTCCTCCAACCAGGCTTCCCTTCTCCCTTCTCAGCCAACAACGCCATCAGATTATTAATCCATCCAGGAATTGGCGTCAACCAATCAGAGGCCTCGGGATCTGATTGTCTTGGGACCTGCCTCCGGGACACACTCAGAAGTGTTGTTCACTCATCTTAGGCATCTCTTAATATTACCATGTTGAAAATTGTGATTAACCATCCCAGTCAGCACCTCGGGTAGTGGAGGGAAGTGAGGCTGGAACCCTGTGGTTATGTGAGGGAACAGCATTTTTCCACGTAGAGAAATAAGCTCTGTGAAGAGATGAAGTCACAGTAGCTAAGGAAGTACAGTGTAGGGAAGGGAGAAGTAGAGGGCAGATGGAGGTGATGGAAGATGTGATGCTCCAGCAGCACAGGAACAGGGTGTCCTCATTTAGATCTTAAAGGGCTCACCTCATATGCCGCGTGGAGTATGGACTCTTGAAATATGATCCAGACAGCTAAACTAGAGGATGGAGAATGTCTACCATTCTGATATGCTCCTGAATACGAGTTCTTACCGGCTGGGAGTTTGAATAAGGGTTGGGAGCAGAGCTACATCAATCACACACAAGGATGCTCGCCTGCTCCCCCTGAATGGGAAGTGAGACAAACCCAACCTCACAGCATCCTATTGATCCCGGCCCTCAAATTGGAAGAGGAACAAGATCGAAGAAAGAGAAATTTGTGCTGGTCAGGGACGGCGGGGGAGTCTCTCATTGAGATGGGGCTGGACAAGCAGCCAATGGACAGAAGCACACTAAACAAGGCACTGTCTAGGAATGCTCGCCGTCAGGACATGGAGTCCTCAGCATCACAGAACACTGGGCCCTTGGTGCCACAAGAAGCAGCATTCACAGTATAGAGAGAAGGCTCCTCTGTGGCTGTGATACAGCGTGTCCTGGGGACAGGGAATCAAGTCAATCTCTTTCTAGCCTCTGACCCCAACAGAGCCCTCTGGGATGACAGTGACTTGTTGAAATGATCCTAAAAACAACACTGGAAGAGAGGATGGTATATTAAGTGAAGTGCTGTCCCCACTAGGGAGGAAAATCTATAAGCTCAGAGTTGTTCTAACGTCATTAATACAGAGTGTGGAAAGAGATGATTCCACCTTAGAGAAGTCCATGTAATGGCCTTACTTTAGTCAGGACTTTTTTCGGTCTCGCTCCTGCTTACCAGAGAAATGAAGTCCTCTGGCATTGGTGCCCTCACACCGTGGCCATGCTGGCTGGTTTTGCCCATCATCACCATCAACTGGACAGGGGACTATTACACACAGAGGGACCACGGCCAGATGACTTGGTTGCCAGGAAATGAGGCATTCCAGGACTCAGTTTCTTCCACAGTAGTGACGCCAAACCTTTTTTTTTTTTAAGCTGTACTGAATGAAAGCTTGTGTGAACTATTTCGGTGGCGGGTGGGGAGACTTCTGTCCCCTGAAGATGTGAAGTCGTAAGGCTCAGCACCTGTGACTCTGAACTTGGGGGTCAAGTTCAGGTAAAGCCTGCGAGTGAGTGCTGCCGACGCAGTGGCTGCTGTCCCTGTAAGGAAGGAAATCTGGATGTCTGACACATCACTGGCAGCCTTGGGGAAGGCTGATATGGGTGATGAGGGTTGACCCGGATAACAAGGGCGACAGAAGGTGGCCTTAACCTAGGCGGAGAAGCGGGTGTCTAGCTTTGGGGCAGAGGTGTGCCCCTTCCATGCCAGGCTCAGCCACAGACCCACTACAATGAGCTGGGATTTCCTCATGAGCGTATCTGAGGTTAAGTGCAGCCAGTATGGGGGGGGGGGGAGGGGCTACAGGTTCTCTTGGTGTCATCTGGGATCTGGGATCATCTCAGCTTCTTGTACAACCCACAGGGGTCTGCAGCTCATCCATTCCTGAATCCAGAGAAGACCTGTGTCCTTCTAGATGAGATCATTCAGGAGGTCCTAGAAGAAGGAAAGAGAGAGATAAAGGATGTGGACCTCTCACAACGGGGCTAAGTTTTGTTTCGTTTTCAGGGATTTGGGAGAAAGCATTAGAAATGTCCTTCGAAGACAACTCCTAAGGCAAGGTGCAAGGAAGGAGTGGACCAGCAGAAGGCCAGTGAGGTCAGATAAGGACCTCATTGCCCCCACCAATCCCTCCAGCCCCCAGCACCATTAAATGGCACCAAATAGGATACCTCAGCCCCAGGTGATCATAGAGGACTCCAATGCTTTCAACCCTAGGTGACTGTGGCCATCCAACTGGGATGCTTTGGGGAATCCTGCTATGGCATCAGACTATCAGAGCCCTGCTGGACCTGAAGGACCAGGGTGGCACCCTGCTTAGATGATAACACCCCTGAGCCTGCCACTTAACTGGAAATATGCTGTCATGCATGTGATTACAGCATGCAGAGCTTCTATGTAATTCTACAATGTTTAGCCGCTGGAAGGAAACCCCATACTCATCCACAGACATAGTCCCTGCCCCAACCCTGGGAAATCCCTGATAGGCTTCCTGTTCCACGGTTTCGCTGGATCTAGATTTTCTTACCTGGTGTCATGTTTTCTGCTCTGACTGTCTGGTAGCCTGTCAGTAGCTCAGTCTTTGTCATAGCTGAATCGTACTCCACCCTGTTTCTTTCACACCCAGAATCTCCTCTCCAGAGAACTTGGGGATGCTCCCCACAGAGACTCCAGGAATAAGCACCCCAGGCACAAATGGTCACTTCCTTGTCATTTTTAGTAAGTTTGGACCTAAGACTTCCTAGTGCATCAAAAGCAATCCTCTTCTCTTCATTGAAAAGGTAAAAATACAATTTGTATTGCTATGTCCAGAAATGGACACAGAGCAGTTGATGTGAGACCAGATCACGTGGGGATCTTTCTTGGGAGCCTCAGGCTTTTCCAGAATGTGAAGGGACAGGAGTGACTTAACACGTCTTGTGTTGCTGATTCTTTTCTGCAAAGCAGGCTAGTTACCTGATGTATAATAGGAGCGGGGAGGGGAGACAGGGAAGCAGAGAAGCAATGACTAGCTTGAAGCCTCCAGGTGGTGGCGGCACTTCCATACCTTCTGTGAGGCTCTGACACCCTATTCATGAGTCCCTGCTTGATCCTCATGTAGCCGACAGGATGGCATGTGTTCATACAGAGGGCTCTCTCTCTCTCTCTCTCTCTCTCTCTCTCTCTCTCTCTCTCTCTC
>CABHPP010148830.1:0-17543 GCA_902168425.1 Peromyscus attwateri | reverse complement strand
CTCTCTCTCTCTCTCTCTCTCTCTCTCTCTCTCTCTCTCTCTCTCTCTCTCTCACCCCTAAACACACAGGGGGGAAGGGAGGGAGAGAGGGACAGACAGACAGACAGACAGAGACAGAGAGCTGCTCCATGTCCATAAGGGACTGAGGAGAGGTGGCCTGTGTCACCAAACTTCTCTGGATTGGGTCTGAGGCAGGAGATGAGAGGCCACCTCAGCATGAAGAACCTTGATCAATGTGATCCAGGCGGTTCTGAAGTGGATAGAAAAGCCAGGGAACCATCTAGAATGCCGGTCTCTCTCTGCCCACATAGCAACAAACTCCCCTGAAGTTAACTGATCAGTGGAATGGCTGTTAAATACAGGGAACTTCTCCCATGAGTGTGAGCCAGGGTATTTCACAGACGAAAGGTTTTCTTTTCCTTGTTTCTTATTTCTGTGACTGTTGATCCTTGAAACTGATGTGGCTGGTAAGAAATTGCTGATGTCCATCTCTTGGCCAGAGATGAGTGCTAAAGTGAGATGATGATGATGATGATGATGATGATGATGATAAGGAGGATATGTGTGTGTGTGTGTGTGTGTGTGTGTGTGTGTGTGTGTAACTATAACAACCATTTAGGAAGCTAATCACAATTAGCCCATAAGGGACCACACTGCTTAATGAAGCCATTCACTGAAGACCATTCGAAGAGAGAAAATGAAAGACAACTCTGAGCACATTACCTGTAATGAACTTGACTTGGGGATTTCCATGGTATTCTTAGCGTCTGTAATAGCCACGGTCAAGGCTACCCATAATTGGAACCTGCCTTCAGGATTCCCATGCTCCCTGTAGAAGCAGGCAGAGCTTTGTTCGGCTGCAGGGTGAAGGGCCCGACTGAGTACCTGGGGCTCCGCTTGTATCATGAGCCTCTCTGTGCTGTGTGCCTGCTTCAAGCAAAAGATCACCCTGGGGGGGGGGGGGAGAGCAGTGTTTATGGAGAGGGACTTGGGAGAAATTGACCCCCAGGTAAAAGGTGCCTGTAGATGCCCATATTCAAAGGTCTGTTTGCATCTCTGTGAAGCCATCAAGAGAAGGACGACCAGCCTGCCTGCAGGTGGTAATCACCTTGCAAACTCAAAATGAAGTGTTTTCTCCATCATTCAGCAGATTGTGTGTGCAGTTTAACAAAGCGTTGGCCCAAAGAGAATAAGCAGACGTGCCTGTGGGTGTGGTGGAGTGGGCTCCCATGGGACAGCAGAGAAAGACAGTTTGATTTGAAAAAAAAAAAAAAAAAAACACTTCAAAGAGGAAACCTGTGGACTGGAGATGTGGCTCAGTGGTAAAGCACTTGCCTAGCATATAGGAGGCTCCCAGCCCCATGCCCAGCACTGCAGAACATCAACAACAGAAAAAGGAAGCCCCTTAGTGAGGAAAGTGCCATTTGTAACCCCAGCTACCCCACATTCTGAGACATGAGGGTGGACTCGTCCTCTCTCCCTTCTAGAGAACAGAGGTTTGAACTGTGAGGTGAACGCCAGCTTGTAACAGGGCCATGCCCCTCCTAGAAAGTGTCCCTAGGGACAATCTCCCCTTGCCTCTCCTGTCTTCAGGACCTTTGGGGCTGGTCATTTCCATACTGGCCTCTCCTCCATCAACACAGCCTGAGCTCTTCCTCTGAGGCTCATGAATCCTTCATGGACTTTAGGATTCCACTGGGGCCACTCCAGGGGATCCAGGATGATGCCTCTTCTCAAGGCCCTGGACTTCATCCTACCTAGCGTTCTACTTTGTTGTTTTTGTTTTTGTTTTTTTTTGTTTTTGTTTTTCTGTGATAAACACTATGACCAAAAAGCAACCCAGGGAGGAAAAGGTTTACTTCAGCGTATAACTCTCAGGTCACACTCCATCACTGAAAAAAGTCAGGGCAGGAACTCAAGGCAGGAACTGAAGCAGAGACCATGGAGGAATGCTGCCTACTGGCTTGTCCTTCCTGACCTGCTCAGCCTCCTTTCATAAACACCGCAAGACCACCTGCCCAGGGGTGGCTCCATCCACAGTGGCCTGGGCCCTCCCCCATCAGTCACCCATCAAGACAATACCCCATAGGCAGACTTGATAAGAGACAGTTCTTCAATTGAGATGTCCTCTTCCCAGGTTGTCATGCTGACACACATGATTAGCCATCACATCATGTGAGATGACATGCTCACAGGCTCTGGGCATCTTGTGCAGATGGAGATGGGCATTAGTCAACCCAACTTGGTACCATTCTTCACAGAGTACTCAAAGTTGCCACCCAGCTGCTGTGCAATTCTGAATACTAAAAAGAATACATGTTCTTTGTTGTTATTGGAAGCAAGGAAGATGGCCATGTGTGAGCCAAAGGTCAAGCACTCTTAGGATTCTGTTCCCAAGAATGTCCTCCTGATGTAGTTCCTAAGGACAGTCCCACAGAGTGTCTAGCAGGAGCATCCCTAAGCATCCCCTGGGACCAGCAGAATGGAGAGTGTCCCTTGACCAGGTGTGTCCGGCTCTTCCACAGGACACCGAACTCCTGAACACAGCCATCCTCACCGGGAAGACGGTGGCCATGCCTGTCAGGGTGGTGTCGGTGGAGGAGAACAACACAGTGAGGGACATCTCAGAGCTGGTGGAGTGCAAGGCCATGGATGAGGATGTCATCAAGGTATGTGGGCCTGGTGGGGGTCTGTTCCAGCCTTTCAGACATGGGGAGAGTCTAGACGAAAGGGAGAGGTTCAAATGGGGTTCAGGTACCCAACTCTTGGAGGGGCTTCACTTACCATTCCCCACCTCACCTCTTCACTCTGCAGCATGTGATTGTATTTTTCCACTCTTTATCCCGTCCATCCTTTCTTCCTGCTCGCTCCCTCCCTCCCTCCTTCCTTCTTTCCTTCCTTCCTTCTCTTCTTCATTCCTTCTCTCTCCTTCCTTTCCTTCCTGCGTTTAATTATCAAATTAAACTTAAATCCATTTACCATAAAGAACGTTGTTTTTAAAAATCTACACCTCGGGGTTGGGGATTTAGCTCAGTGGTAGAGCGCTTGCCTAGCAAGCGCAAGGCCCTTGGTTTAGTCCTCAGCTCCGGAACAAAAAAGAAAAAAAAATCTACACCTCAAGAAATGCCTCTGACAGTCTAGGACCACATTAACTCACACCACTATTACTTATCTCTTCTTTTAAAAAAATATCAAAATATTTTTCATTTTTTCATTATTCACTACCCTTACCATGCAGTGCAGGAGACCTCCTAAATTTTCTCTGAGCTGAATTCCGAGAAGCAGAGAGCAGAGGGTGCCACTGAACTGGGCCGGTAGTGGGCGGGGCCTGGGAGATGTTGATGGGGCAAGACACAATCTCAGTTGGATGGGCACCAACTTGTTAGGAGGACCGTTCCACATCCGCTCAATTTTCTAGAAGCAAAGAATCCACCCACCGCTCAGCCGATGAAAGCCAGGTGGGAACCAAATCCAGAAATAAATGCCACCGTGGTTATACAGAGAGCAACCTTTAACTTCACATAAGGGGCGATGACGTGGAGCCCGTTGCTGATATTTCCAGGAAGGCAATCAGTATCTTTGGGGAAATAAGTGTGTTCAAAATGAAAATTGCCTCCTGGAATGAATCAGGAGGTGGTCATCCCTGGCTGTTGACACAGCAGAGCACAGTGTCCAATCAGCAAGAGCTGGGCGAGGTGTGGAGCGGGCAGCCTTAGCATGGGAGTCCCTGAAGTCAGAGCCATCTCCAGAACTCAGCTCTTCCCTGTGTGGGTCCTCAGCTCATATCTGCAGGACCTGTGCTCTTTTCTAGGGCTTAGGTTCGTCTCCTAGCCTCATCCCTGGTACTTGGATACTCATCTGGGTCACCAGTTCTGCAGAACTCCTGTGTGCCACTTGGCATACTGTGGGGAGAAGCCAGGAGCACACGTGTAACCAGTGCCCATTCTGCTGCATGTACAAGAGGTTGGGTCTAGATGTTTCACACGAGTATGACCTGGAAAATCATACTGTCACGACTTTGTGTGACGAAATGGGGTTCCTGGGTCAGGTACGAAACAGCCATCATTCCAATACTTTTCTAAACACGTATCTTGAATGCCATCTCATAAATGGGTGCAGAGAGGGCCCATGACACATGAGTATGTAGCTAGTAGTGTCTTGGAGGAGGGACCCAGGCTCTGGGGAACTCTGACCTGTGTAATGGGCAGTAACTGCCCACAAGTTTCGGAGTTCTCTGGCATCTTGGGAGAGCCCAGCAGATATGACACACTGATCTGTGCTCCCCCATCCAAGCACTCCAGGTAGTGTCCCCTAAACAGATAACTGCCCATCAGCCAGTGGCCACCACATCCTGTTGCCTTCTGGGTCACTCAATCTGTCCAGTCTGTCCACTTGGCCATGTGGAGGTGTGTGTGTGTGTGTGTGGCTATTCTCAAGTCAAACACGTGCGAACCAGTATTTCTTCTATACAAATAGCCACACATTTGTAAGAATGACATCAGGCCATCCATATTCTTTTTCACCATGGGCTTTTTAATATGTGATTTTATTTTTAACTGTGTTTATTTGAGTGTGTATGTGCTCAGAGATGCTAGAAGAGGGTGTTGAATCCCCTGGAGCTGGAGTTATGGATGGTTGGAAGCCTTCATGTGGATGATGGGAATCAAACTCTGGTCTTCTGTGAGAGTAGCCAGTTCCCTTAACAGCTGAGCCATCTCTCCAGCCCCCATGAACTCTTTAGAATTATTTTAATTAGCATAAAAAATAATGAGTTTCCTCATATATTTTTCATATATTATATTTTCATATGTATGGTGGCATTCATGTGTTGTTATACCTGTTCTTATCCAACCCCTCCACCACTCTCCTCCCATCCCCCCACCTCCTTTCTGTCTCCTCATCACACAGATTTCATCATCTTCTCTTGTTCCCTTTAGATCTCTTCCTCCCTCTTAGTCCCCTTTCTATGCTCATGTGCTTCCACAAGCACACACATATAATCTATTCATAAACATACATGCACACACACATAATCTATTCACAGACATGCACACACATACTCTATTCACAGACATGCATACATATACACACATATAATCTATTCCTAGACAGACATGCGCACACACACATAATCTATTCACAGACATGCACACATATACACACACATATAATCTATTCATAGACATACATGCACACACACATAATCTATTCACAGAAATGCACACATATACACACATATAATCTATTCCTAGACAGACATGCACACACACATAAGCTATTCACAGACATGCACACACATAATCTATTCACAGACATGCACACACATATAATCTTTTCATAGACATACATGAACACACACATAAGCTATTCACAGACATGTACACACATACTCTATTCACAGACATGCACACACATATAATCTATTCATAGACATACATGCACACACACATAAGCTATTCACAGACATGCACACATGTACACACACATATAATCTATTCATAGATATACATGCACACACACATAATCTAGCCACAGACATGCACACACATAATCTATTCACAGACATGCATGTATACACATAATCCATGCACTCACACACAGTATATTCACAGACACATACACACATAAATCCATGTATGCACACATAATCTATTCACAGACATACACACATACACAATCCATGTACCCATATAATCTAATCACAGACATGTATGTATATACACATACAGCATAAACACACACTCTCAAGCCAATTTCTCTGGGCCCCAGATAATCTGTGTGACAGTATCCCAGGTTCTTTTTGTGGCTTCCTTCACATGTACATCACCTTAAACACATGCACTCACTTATACATAAGTATGTGTAAATACACTCAACGTACACAGGGCTTTCAGCCACAGTTTATCTTGTAGGAACAGGGACTCCTTGCAGTCGTCTCTCCTGATTCCTGGCCATGCACTGTGAATCCCTCCGCCTGGAGGTGTTGGGAGGTGAAAGCAAGCCAGCAGGCAGGGTAGAAGGCTCCCAAGGCTGAGGGATCTGTCTGCTCTCTGCCCCATATGTAGCTTCATCGGTGCCTTGGCTTCTGCCCATGAGGACCTCAAATGTTCCTATCTGCCTTGATGTACCTTCAGGAGATGAAGCATCAGGGCACTGGAGAAAGGCAGTGAGAAGCTAGTCAACAGTCACCCACAACAAGGGCTGAGGAAGAATATGGATGCCGCATCTGTAAGGTCACTGTCTCCATGGCATCACAAAGTATCCAGCCTCCTACCTTCGAAATAAAGCTGTCTCACAGCCGGTGACATGGCGTGGATCGTGTGCCTACAGTTGTTTTATTTGATCCTTGAATCGTACGAGTTTGACAGTGCACGGCTGGTGTCTCCATAAATCACAGGCTAATTCATTCAGTGAAGATTGATGGCTGTCCTGAGTCAGAGGGAACAGTAAATAAAACAGTTGAGTCCCCGCCCTCACAGAGCCTGGCTACGGATGGAGGAGACCAATATCATTAGAGGGGGAAAATGGGCTGTCCAGGTGTGGGTGCTAAACAGTACTGGGGTGGGGTCACTTGGAACAAGGAGATCTCCCGGGAGGGGACAGTTGAGCCTTTTAAAAGGGGGCATATGTAACACTAAGCACCGGCTTGCACAGGGCTGTCTGTACCTGCTCTGGGATGCCCATGATGGGCTCCCTAAGGGTTCCACATCAGTCTATCGCCTAGCATGTCCTTTCCCAGATGTCCCTATGGCCACAGACTGCTAGGCACCAGCAGTGACAGGCTGATGATTCAGTATTACAGGAGGAATTTGAGGGATTTTTCAATGCGGCCTGTCATGACCTCCAGGCATAAAGTCAATGAGAAGGTCACAGGGACCGAGCCGAGAACACCGGGCACGGATGATAGCTCGACCCCTGTGAAGCCAGATCCCTGCTCAGGCTCCAGGACACAGGAGCGAGTCCCTTGGGTTTGTTTGTCCAGGGGTCCCTTGGTTGTCCAGCAAGCCTTGGTTTGTCCCAGGGTTCCTGTTGACACCAAACTTTTCTGAACTTATTACTATTCCACAGGCTACAAGTCCTCTGGAGAGCAAAAGGCTTTAGTAACCACCCAGAGTTTCTGGACTCACGGGTTTGTGCTGGCTTCAGGGGGTCCACCAAGCTGGAAGGAAGCAAACTTTCTCCCACAGAGGAAAACACACTTCCTGACTAGACTGGTATTAGTTCTGTTTCTCGTTGCTGTGTCCTGATGTCTATCAGAAGCAATTTAAGGGGGCAAAGGTTGGTTTGGCTCATAGTTTCGGGGAATAGAGTCCACTATGATAAGAGTGGAGGTGGCCAACACTTTCAAGGCCAGCCCCCAGTGTCCCATTTTCTACAGCCAGACACCACCTCCTCAAGGCTCTACAACCTTCTACAACAGTTCCACCTGCTGGGGACCAAGTGTTCAGACGCATGAGCCTGTGGGGGATACATTAAAACCATGACCCCATGTATGCTCCTTGTAGCCCAGGTTCTCAAAGCCAAGTGGTGGCTCATGCCTGTAATCCCGGCACTTAAAAGAATAAGTCAAGAGAATTGCCACAACTCCAAGGCCAGCAAAGACTACGTTGTGAGTTCTAGTCTGGCCTGGGCTGCCCAGTGAAACCCTGTCGCAACCAAAGCAAAGCAAAGTGAAAAAAAAAAAGGCAAAAATAACCATCTAGTTCCATGAGGAGGGGAAGTCAAAGTGCAAAGCAGTTCCCAGAATCTGGAGGCCCTGCACCCTGGGCCAGCAGGTGACCAGTGGTGATGCTCAGCCTCGACCATCGCTGAACCTGGGCTCCTCACTTGAAAGAGCAAGAAGCTGCTTCTCTGTTGGGTTCACCCAACTCTGGAATTCCTACCATTTAGGTTCAAAATGTGGCTAAGCCACATCTGCAGCTTCCTCTGCTCTTTATGGAGCCTCCAATGTTTTTTTAATTATTATTTTGATGTGCCATGACATGTGTGTGGAGGTCAGTGAACAGCGTCATGGATCAGTTCTGCCCTCTACCTTTATGTAGGTTCCGGGGATTGAACTCGTCAGCCAGGTTTCTGTGGCAAGCACCTTTCCCTACCAAGCCATCTCACTGTCCCCCACCCCACTGTTTCCTCTGCATCTTGGGGACGTTGCTCTTCCCTCCTGGTACCGCTGTGAGTCTTGACAAAGCTTCAGGGATAAAGCATCACTACTGTTCTGTGGCCCTGGATCTGTGGCTCTACCAGATGCCATCTCTCCCCCAGAGAATACCTGGCAATATCTGAGACAGTTGGGTTGTTATACGTAGGATTGGGGACCAGTGACATCTAGGGATGCAGAGGATGTTCCTCAACATCCTCCAAGACACATCTGACAGCTGTAGTCAGCAGTGCTGAGATTAAGGCGGATGCCCAGAGTTGGGCAGACACCCGTGTTCTGTGGGGTGTTACACATAGCCTGAAAGTGTCCAATGTGGTGGCTTAGTGTGGAAGCTGGAGTTAGACAGAGACCCTGCCCACACCTTTTCTCTGTCACTTATTACCTTCTGAGTGACTGCAGGGAATCCAGCCACTCTGAGTCTCAGTATTCCATGTCTCATCCATACAGTTCCCAAGACCCATGTGGCATAGACAAGCCTCCAGAGTTAAAAAGAGATAGCTGTGTGGGCAGTAGAGATAGATAGGTTAGTAAAGTGCTTGCCTTGAAAGCATAGGTACCTGATTCCAACTCAGTTTCTCAGTGTCGGTACGGCTGACATTAAGGGCGCACCCATCCTTTAGCGTGAGGGGCCGTCACTGAGCCCTGCAGAGGATGGACATGCACCCCTGGCCTCTCCCACGGTATCTGACAGCTGCAGTGTTCCCGCTGATGACCACCATGATTTCCAGAAGGGGCGAGCCGCTGGGACAGAGAAGAAAAAGAGAACTTAGAAACAGCAGTGGGAATGGTGAACAGGACTGTGGCAATGAGTCTGCCCATCAGTCAAGGGCTTTTTACAGAGTTTAGAAGGGGTCTAGGACTCAAAAAAAAATATATTAATGGTTGTCCTGGGGTACAAACTGAAGATCTAGGTCATGTTTAAGCCACAGTGGTCTCTTCCTTAACTAATGGCATATGCAAAGAGACCCCATGTTCAAAGGCCATAACCATGTTCTGGAATGAAGTGGATTCTGAGCAAGCTTGAAAACTCACTAACCTCCCAGCACACTGTAGCTCTGGCAGACATCGTCTCCTCCCACTAGTCTCCTCCAGCCCTGCCCATATCTTCACCGAATTCCTTCCTTCAGCTCACACTGTATTTTCCTGACCATCTGTCCCCTGCCTGAGCTCAGAAAGGCGCAGCCTGTCCAAGCAGACTGGCCTGGGGTGGACCAAATGGACAAGGGCCAGAGCAGCCTTAGGAAGGGTTCCGGCATGCTGCTGGCCTGGCTGAAGTCCACGTCACACTTGCCAGTCAGCGGCTTCTCTCTGTGCCTGCCTTTCTCTGCCACCTCAACCATGGAAATGACACAGAGAGCCATGAGGCGGGAAAGCCAGCTGGGGCAAGGCCACAATCTCATGTTAGAGTCTGTTAACATGCAGGGCTGGAGCAGTCTGGGTAAGCTCTGAACTTACAGCTTTAAATGGAATTCATCGTCTCTGCTGTGGGCAACTTGCCCTCCTCAGCAGGCCTCAGGGTTCTCATCTGCAAAATAGGATGCTGTTGGTGTGCCAAGCTCCCGCGAGGTTTCTGCAACAGTGGTGGGGGTGTGTATTGCAAGTGGGAAATGAGATCTGGTTGCATGGGAGCCGTTGGCATTCTATATGTACAGAGCTGGCTCCTGAGTTCAGGGATATCCAGAAGGCAGTTTTGATTTCCCTATGCCTGAATGCCACCCATACACAGTGGTAAGTCACCGAAATAGAAAGGAATTAGGCCAGGAGTCTGATTATTGAATTTGCTGCCTTCGAAATGTGCATTATGTAATCTTATTTTGACAGGGAGGCTGAACAGAGCTAAGGTCTGCAAGCTTGCCTCCAGCAGAGACATGGAAGAAAACAGTTGGATGTTCGAAGATAGGCTGTTATTGGCAGTGGCATTTAAAGCATTGTAATTAATATCTTTAACAATGACAGACCCAAAAGGGATAGAAGACGCATAGCTGTATCATTTGAAGAGTGCTTCTCAGAGTGGCCCCAGGCTAGCTTTGCACAAGACTCTGTGAGATATGCCAGCATGGCCCCACCACAGTCCTCAAAAGTCAGAAGCTGTGATGGATTCCACAGGCTGTGTGTCCACAAACCCTTGAAGTCCCTCCTGGCTAGATGAGAGTTCCCTAAACATCAGTGGTTGGCAGTGGGGACCTATGCTTTCTCCATGGAAACTGACTCCCGGGGTCTCCCCCAGAAGGCAGGTAGTGTCCTCTGAAGATACCAACGCCTGAGGGACATCAAAATAAGACAATTGGCTATGTACTCCACAACCTAGCCTTTCCCTCCAAGTCTTCCACGGACAGGTGCCCTAATGCCGGTCCAGTTGCCCACCGAGCATTCAGTTCACGTGCCCGGCCCACTGACAGAGATGAAAAGATTCCGAGAGACACAGCCAATGGGCTGGAAACACTCCTGCAGGGATCAGCTTCTTTGTGTAAGAGAACCTGTTCATTTTGCGTGGTACCCTCGTCCCCACTGCCAGCCACTTAGGACATGATTAATTCATCTGGAGACTTCCCCAGACATCGATGACACCATCAGGAACAGCGGGGACGATGGCTCTATCGTGTGTGGCCCCTTTGTACCTCTGGTGTTCCTCCCAATCATTTATATATTCTGGAGAGGCAAGGTTCCCACCCACCCGAGCGCAGAAAGGTAATAAATGAGGAAAAGTCAATGGTCTGTAAATTACAACATTGATTAAAGATGTGATTAGCGATAGACTCTGTGCTTGGCTATTATGCTAATATGTTCCCCGATCCGGGACAGCATTTACATGCTAATGATAAGTCTGGGACAGTGGCTGAACTCGCTTCCCGTCCTCACACAGTGTGGAAACTGTTTTAAACCGCTCTTGACCGGTGAGTAAAAAGACCCCTTCCTGGGGCCCCTCCCAACTGCTCCATGCCAGTCCCCAGCAGATGGAGAGAATTCTCTCTGCCCGGCCCTCACCATCTGCCCTGCAAACAGAAGAGAGGCAAGTGGGGCCCAGAGTAGCCATACGTGGTCCTTCTGCAGAAAGAGCAGGGTGACTGGTCACAATAGCTATTGCTCAGCACAGGGTGTTATTTGGTCAGGTCCAGATAGCCAGATGGGACTCTGCTCTTTCCAGAGGACACTGTCTCCTACTACGCACTGTCTCCTACTACGTCTAGTAGGAGACAGATATGCAAATGCAAAAGCTCAAAAAGTTAGAGCTTAGTGCGGTGCCACGTGGATGACGACATTGGCTCAGAAATAGTTGCCGAAGTGCACATGTGTGCAGTTTGCCAGTACAAATCATCTCTAAGTAGATTCTCATTGGAGTCGGTGGACCTAGAAAAGTTAAGAATTTGCTGGAAATTTTCAGATTAAATCTTACGTATCTGCCATGGTTGCTTCCATCACATCTTAGGGTCTCGCTCTCTCTCCTCAATTGTTTTGGCTGTCTTGAAGCAGGTGTACCCATAAAGGGAGGATGTTTGTCCTTCCATCCATCTACCTACCTATCTGCCTACCTATCCATCTGTTCATCCTTCCATCCACCTGTCCAGTTATTTTTTATCATTCTGTCCATCTATCTATCCATTATCTCATCTTCCTTCTTCTTTTTCTGTATCCCCTCCCTTCCGTCTATCCATCCATATACATTTCCATCTCCATGCTTCAAGTCATTTGTCCAACCACCAGGCTGTTGTTAATCCTTACATACATATAATCACTCCTCTGTTTACCTATCATTCCACCTGTACATCCACCCACCCATCCATCTATCCTTCCATCTACCCATCCACCTAACCATCTACCCATCTATCCTCCCATCCGTCCACCTAGTCAAATACCCATCCATCTTTCAATCCACCTATCTGTCTAACCAGGTATCCTTTCATCCATCCATCCATCCATCCATCCATCCATCCATCATCTCATTTGTCCATCAACGTACCCACACACTTATCCATCCTCTCATCCACTCTCCCACCCACCCATCCATCCTCTCTTTTATCCACTTATCCATCCATCTATTGACCCATCTATTCATCCACCCCTCTATCTATCCACATGTTCATCTATCCCCCCTAATCATGCCAACTCTGCCCTCACCTCAGGAGCAGCTGCTGTAGGGACCAAATGATGAAAAATGAGCATAATGCACCTTTTTTTTTCCATCAAGAATATAAGAGTTTGAATGTTGACACAAACACATAGGGCCAATTTAAATCATATCCCATAAGCTTGGCTGTGTAAGACGAGTCAAGTTGGCCTCTCTGTAACTCAACTTGATTTCTATTTTCTTTCTTTTTTTTTTAAAGCTTTATTTATTTATTATGTATACAGTATTCTGCCTTCATGTGTCCCTGCAGGCCAGAAGAGGGCACCAGATCTCATTACAAGTGGTTGTGAGCCACCATGTGGTTGCTGGGAGTTGAACTCAGGACCTCTGGAAGAGCAGTCGGTGCTCTTAACCTCTGAGCCATCTCTCCAGCCCTCTATTTTCACTTTGTTAGAATGGCACAGACAGAACCCTGGTCTGACTTCCTGGCGATGTAACTATTATCTGGGCACTGGGGGAGGGGACAGCTGGTCTAATCTTATTGTGGTGCCCAGAGATGTCCATTATCAGTCATATGCACAAAGCCACTGGACCTTAGCACTCACCATGCCTGCCTGTGAGGATAGGTGTGTCTGCTGCCTCCTCACTTCGCTGGGCTTCATTGTAGATATGAAACTGCGTGTGGCTGTAGAGCGTACAAGAATGCATCATTGCCTTTGGAACACAAAGGCCAGGTTGCTCTCTTGGTTTTCTCTGCTTATTTCTTTTCTTCTTTGGACCATTCCCTTCTTGAGGACGCTTCTAAAGGCAGAAATGGAAGGAAAGGGGAAGAAAGGCAAAGGAAAGAGAGAGACAAGAACCCAGGGAGAAGGAAAGGGAAGGGAAAAGGCTAGGACCCAGGCAAAGGCAGGAAGTCACCTGTGACATCCCACCTCTCTCATGAGAACAGTGATAGTACAAGTGTAAAGATCCCAGAGGTCCTGCATGGAGCAGCATCCTAGGGACTCTTGACATGCTCGGGCCAGGCAGACCGGGGTGGAAGTGTGTCCCTTGACAAAGGACTGAGAACCAGAGATGACCAATTGGGCTGTGTGAGTGGGGGCAGAGACTGTGGGGTGGGAGTGGGGGGTGCCAGGCCCCTTGGCATTCTTGGAGGCCATTTGGGGAGTGGAGCTCTTACCTTCTGAGCAGACATCAGCCTGCATCATGCTCCTGGTGGCCACCACAGGCCCTGTGCACACCCGGGTTTCAGCCTCAGCTGCCGTTCTCTGCAGATTCAAGTTCCACTTGGAGCTTAAAAGTCCTTACCTCAATTTGTTCTCTGCTTTCTATCCCAGCAAAGGCAACCTCAGCCTGGGAGCTGGGAGCTGGGAGCTGGAAACTAGAAACTATTGCGCCTCTTGCCCATAAGGTGGGCAATTCTGAGTGCTATCATGAGGTACCCAGCAGTAGCAGGTGCACCTTTCTACTGACTTCTCTCTTCTTCTGCCTACCCTGGTCTGCTTCTTCACTCTTGTTCCCTAGGTTCAGTTCCCCATTACGCCAATGACAGGACACCCTTGTCGCAGGCTCTGCACTGGAAGAGGGCGCTTTGCAATAAAGTAAAAGAAGCAGGAGGCAGTGTATCTGTAAAGTGCCCACCAAGAAAGAAATGAGGACCCAAGTTTAGATTCCCCACACCCGTAGAAAAACCGGGTATGGTGGCACATGCCTATAAGCCCAGCACTGAAGGGGTAGACACAAGAGAGCCAAGAGGCTTAGTGGCCAGCCAGCCTAGCAGAATCAGTAAGTCCTGGTTCAATGAGAGACTCTGTCTCCGGAAGTTAACATGGAGAGTGATACTGGAGATACCCAGCATTGACTTTTGGCTTTTATGGGTGTGTGCTCACATGCTGTGTGTGCCTACACACACACACACACACACATTCAGCACACATACACGAGCTAATAGAACAGACTGAACGTTGGTTGCCAGCACGGCCACGTGACCTCCATTTCCTCTCTCACTGTGTCTTCCCAGGTGTCAGACCACTGTGACTACGTCTTTGTCAACGGCAAAGAAATCAAAGGCAAGGTGGACTCTGTGGTGAATTTCACCTACCAGCACCTGAGCGCACCCCTGCATGTCACGGTGTGGGTGCCACGGCTTCCCCTGCAGATCGAGGTCTCTGACACAGAACTCAGCCAGGTTAAGGGCTGGCGGGTCCCCATCGTGGCCAGCAAGAGGTGAGCCAGGGGTGGGAAGATGCCTCCAGCCACAACAGCGCCGACTTGATTCACAAATCGCATTGAAAGGACCAGGGCAGGACCCAGGATGCTACTAGTAGAAGCTGGTGTTCCTACAGCCCAGATCTCCCTAACCCTGACAGCATACTCTCTGGAGGTCATGGCCCCAGGTCCCCCTGACTAAGCCCTCACATTGCTGAGGGGCAGGTCTCGAGCCATGTCGTGCTCACGGTACTTGGAAGCTTGTACCCATCGAATAACAGCAGCCTGCCCTCTCCTCCAGCCCCTCAGCCCCCAGCAACTGGGGATGGCTTCAGTTCCTCCAAGTTAAATGGAGGCTTGACTTTCATCTTCCATGGTGATAGCATCTCATGGGAGAGTGGGGATGTTTACCCTGGAGCAGGGGCTTCCCATTGCAGAAAGCCTCAGACGATTCTCCTGTGTGACCCCAGGGTTGTCACAGACGGGACTTGGGGTCATGGTTTTCCCTGAATGAGCACATCTCAGCTGAGTGAGGGCTGCTGCTGAAGCTCAGCCTCCCACTTGCATTTCTCCCTCACAGACCATCAGGTGATTCCCCGATGCCCCCCCAGGATCCCTTCATTTTGAAGGACGAGTTATTGTACTTCAAGAAGAGTAACTGGTGTCCTAGGGAGATGATGATTCAGGAAAATGCTTACTGTGAGAACAGAACCCGAGATCTATCCCTAAACTTACATTAAAAAAAAAAAAAAAAAAAAAAAGCTGGGCCAGGGGGCACAAGCTTGTAATTCAGGGGGGGGGGGGGGGGTGTTGGGAAGACAGGTAGGGCTTTGATGCCCAACCAGCCTAGCCTAATCTATGGGCTTTGGACCTGTAAGAGACCTTGTCTCAAAGGAAGCAGAAAAATGTGTCTGAGGATGACACTTGAGGTTGTCATTTGGCCCCACGTGCATCCATACACACGTGCCCATGCACACACCTATGCCCACCTGCACACATGCAAACATATATACACACACACATGCTTAAAAAAAATAAAAACAAGCCGGGCGGTAGTGGCTCGCGCCTTTAATCCCTGCACTTGGGAAGCAGAGGCAGGCGGATCTCTGTGAGTTTGAGGCCAGCCTAGGTTATAGAGTTCCAGGACAGGCTCCAAAACTACACAGAGAAACCCTGTCTCAAAAAAAACAAAAGATAAATAAATAATAAAAAATAAAAACAAATTGGCTAGTGGGTGCTTATGGGACCATGTGAGCTTACGAAATGCCAGCCAATGCACTCAGCTTCCGCACCGCCCAGAAATGGATCCCCGGCTCCCATGGGGGCCCGAGACTCCCATCTCGAGCATTGTCTTCTGAGGTCGAGGCGTACCCCTGCTCTCTTGTGATCCTCTATGCTTCTTCTCCCCATGTCTGAGACAGCCCATTTCCTCCCACACAGACCCACTCGGGACAGCGAAGAAGAGGAAGAGGAAGAGCAGAGGGGCCGGGGTTGCGCCCTGCAGTTCCAGCACGCCACAGTGCGCGTCCTCACCCAGTTTGTGTCTGAGGGCGCCGGACCCTGGGGGCAGCTGAGCCACCTCCTCAGTCCAGACTGGCAGTTTGACATCACCCACCTGGTCGCTGACTTCATGAAGCTGGAGTCCCCACACATAGCCACCCTGCAGGACAGCAGGGTCCTGGTTGGGCGGGAAGTTGGGATGACCACCATCCAGGTAGGAAGCAGGGACTGGGTGCTTTGCATCCTTAGCTGGTACCATTCTTCCTGGGACTAGGGGTTCCCTGGGGGTGAGGCAGGTCACTGGGATCAGTTCGTTGTTTCCATGATGGCTCCAGAGAGTGACGTGGGAACAGGAGCTGGACTCGGACCAGAATTTCTATGTCCAGTCTTTCCTCACCCATGGGAACCCGCCTCCAGGGCTGCACCCATGTTCCTGCAGTCCCAACTTCCACATAGTTCTCCCGACTGGCTTCTGTACGCTTGCATGGGACTTGCCTTTGCATGTACTGCTGCTGCAAATGCTGGGGGAAGCCTGGATTTTCCTCTTTCTTCTAGACGTCGTTGTGTTGTGCATTCAACGAACTCTTTATAGTTCTATATTGTATCCCTCAAAAGAATGTATGGGGCCAGGCGGCGGTGGCGCACGCCTTTAATCCCGGCACTCTGGAGGCAGAGCCAGGGGGATCTCTGTGAGTTCCAGGCCAGCCTGGTCTACAAAGCGAGATGCAGGACAGGCATCAAAACAACACAGAGAAACCCTGTCTCAAAAAACCAAAAAAAAAAAAAAAAAAGTAAATAAAAAAATGAAACGGGTGCTGTGTTTATTTCCATTTGCCAACAGATTGAACTTTCAGGGAAGGGCAGCAGCCCGGGGCCCCTGATGTCGTGTGTTCAGGATCTCTGGGTTGTCTGGGGCGCACCAGGGAATGGAAGAGGGTTCCTCTCGGCGATGGGGTGACGCTCTGCTGCGCCCCACTGTCCCCACAGGTGTTGTCCCCGTTGTCCGACTCCATCCTGGCGGAGAAGACCGTGACGGTGCTGGAGGACAAGGTGTCGGTGACAGACTTGGCTGTCCAGGTGGTAGCCGGGCTGTCGGTCACGCTGCACCCCAGCTCCGAGAACGACAAGGCCACCGCGGCCCTGGTCATGGCGGACGAGCTGCTGCGCGCACCCAAGCAGGTGCGGGGAGGGGGAAGGGGAGGGATGGGGGGCCGAGAGGGTCCGAGTGGCGGAGAGGGAGGAGTCCAGGGGGAGGAGTGCGGTTCAGGGACAGGGAGAGGGGCTTGGCTCACACTGCGGCCTCCAACACCAGAGCCGGCCATGATGGAGACGCTGTTGGGGAAAGATGACTGACAGCATGGTCTGCCCCAGACCACGCCCACCCCTCAGCCCACGCCCACTAAAATCCCACCACATTTCCACCCTATTACCACCCCACTCTCACCAAACTCCCCCCTTACCCAATTCCTACCCCACTCCCAACCAACTCCCACCCCCTTCTTATTCCACTCCCACCCCTTTCCAACCCATTCCCACCCCACACTCACCCCATTCACACCCTACTCCCACCCCACTCCCACCTCACTCCCATACCACTTTCATCCCACTACC
>CABHPP010148829.1:38406-50906 GCA_902168425.1 Peromyscus attwateri | reverse complement strand
TTATTTATTTATTTATTTATTTATTTATTTCATGTGTGTCTGTGTGTGCATGCAGTAGCACTGTTGTGGAGGTCAGAGGACCACCTGTGAGAGTTGGTTCCCTCCTACCATGTGGGTCCTGGGAATTGAACTCAGGTCATCAGGCTTGGCGGCAAGTGCCGTCCTCCACTGTGCCATCTCATCAGCCCAGGGTTCAAGATTCTCTCCATCTCTCTGCTTCTCTAGACCCTGAAAATGACTTGGTACTTAAGCTTGACACCTCGTGACAGCAGGTGACTGTCGGGTTCCAGCCCTCAAATGTAGACATAACGATGTCTACCCGCCCCCAAGAGGGATAGTTCCTCCTGTGCTCCAAAATGTGTTCCATTTTGTTTTCCTGTAAGGACAACCTCTTCCAGGAGTACCCTAGCAGATGTTTTTGATGGTGTTGGCCATTGATCACAGACTCATGCTTCAGTCAGTGGTGAGGGAATCTGGGAAAGCAAGTGGCTGGTGTTTTCAGATGGTAGAGGGCATATGTTTGGTAAGTGAAAACAAGACCCTTATCAGCAGAGGAAACAGGCTCCATGGAGTGACGTGCCTTCACCCAAGCCTCGGCTAAAAGGACCATGTGTTAAAGGAGTGGGAATGGTAGAGTCAAGTGTCTTAATTACTCTTCTATTGCTGTGACAAAACACCATGACCAAGGCTAATTTTAAAAGAAAGCATTTAATTTGGGGCTTGCTTACAGTTTCAGAGGGTTAGTCCGTGACCATCATGGCAGGGAGCGTGGCAGCAGGCAGACATGACCCTGGAGCAGCAGCTGGGATCTACAGGGCAGACTGGGCTTGGCATGGGCTTTTGAAACCTCTGAGCCCTCCTCCAATGACACACCTCCTCCAAGAAGGCCACACCTCCTAATCCTTCCCAAACATTTCTTCCAACTGGGGACCAAGTTTGAGCCTATCGGGACCACTCTTATTCAAACCACATCAAGGTTTAGACTTGATTCTTCTCAAGCTTGGGTGGACCAGTTACACCATCTGAGTCAGTCTGTCCTCCCAGTGGGGACAGTGGCCACATTCACCTTCGGGAATATTCTAATGAGTCAGGGGATTTCAGATGGGAGAATGAAGCTTGAGACTAGAAATTATAAGGGTAAAGCTGAGAGCGATGGGTGGCACACGCCTTAATCCCAGCACTCGGGAGGCAGAGCCAAGCAGATCTCTGTGAGTTCGAGGCCAGCCTGGGCTACAGAGCGAGATCCAGGACAGCCAGGGCTATACAAAGAAACTCTGTCATGAAAAACCAAAAAAAAAAAAAAAAAAAAAGACATTATAAGGGTAAAATTTGGAGGCCAGGAGATGGATTAATCAGTGAAATGCTTGCCTTGCCAGCATGAGGACCGGAGTTCAATCCCAGCACCAGTGTAGAAAAGCCAGGCATGGTGGCACATGGTTGTAATTCCTGTACCAGGGAAGTGGAGACAGGAGCATCCCTCCTAATTGGCCAGCTGCAGGTCCTGGTGAGAGACCCTTTTTCAAAAAACAAAGTGGTGAGTGACTGAGGAATGACACTCTGTCTTCTGTCCTCCACATGCCCCCCACATTCACCTACACAAATATACACACATAACATAAGAAGGGTAAGTTTTATTATTATATTATATCAAAAGGGGGAGTGGCCGTTAGCTGGGACAGAGGCTAGAATTTTGCCCCCACTGACTGTGGGGTGCAGTGCATGTGGGTTTCTTTCTCATCATTTCTGAGGACTAAGTGTATGGGTGAATCCCTTTGCTCCTGCAAGTCCTGTGTAGGAAATGGGAATTAGGAGGAGGCCACCACGCAGGCCCAGGACATGATCAAGTAAAGAGTCTAGCCAGGTCCTGGCATGAGGCGGCACTTGGCGAGTGGCTCACACCAGTTCCTGGCCTTCCCACAGAGTCCCCCTTTCTAGATACATGTCCTGTTGTGGTGCTGGATGTAGCTTGATGAGGTCACGGCTTTCCCCACCTGAGCTAGGGGAATTTGTGTGAGAAGCCACTAGGCATTCAGGGCCCCCTGTGCTCTGTGCCGCCCAGCTGAGCCAGGCAGGCATCTCAGAGGCCTGTTTGACTTACAGGAATCGGTTGCCTGTCAAGACCCGGAATCCCAGCTGGAGGTTCTGTTCCAGAACTGGTTGTGATTCCTGCCTTTTCCTGCCTGTGGCCTCTGGACCCTTTCTAGCCTTGTGTTCCACTCTGTAACCCGCCCTTGGGGCCGTGTGAGGGTGAAATATGATCGTGTATGAAGAGCACTGAAGTCATGCTTGATGAATCCAGGCTCCTCGCTGGGGAAAGGGGAACCCAGGGGCTGGAATGCTCCTTTGGCTAACCTAGTTACACCAAGATTGGGGCCATTCCCAGGTCTTTGCTGCTTCATCTGTGATCCAGGATCTCTGGTCCCCATCCCAGGGGAGGGGTGGCAGAGCTGGAAATTGGCAGAAGGGCCTTAGAAGGCAGAGTGCTGTCCAAGGGAGCATGGGAGTCGGGGAGAATTCTCATGCTTGGGCGCTTGCTCCAAACCCAGCTCAGTGACACCCGGCACCATACTCAGTAGCACCGTGGCCTGGATGGGAACCTCTTTGCAGAGCTGGGCGGCCTTGGTCCTCACCCTCTTAACTATGTGATTTGGGGCAAGTTTCCTTCAGGTGACAGCCACAGCTTTGGCTTCCTTGTTGAATTGCCCCCAGAAATCAGTGTTCACTCACATAAGGGGCACACCAGGAGCCCCAGTGACTGGAAGGTTTAGGGTCTTAATGTCTCTCTTGATCCATCTGTGGAGTAAATAAACCCCTTTCAAAACGTATTTCTGAGCAAATACCACATGCTTGCTGCAAGCCTGCAAGCTTTTTCTCTGGCCACTGGGACCCAGGAAAGTTGGGGACCCAGCACCCCAGCAATAGCTGTCCCCGGCCATTGACTGTGGGAGGAGCAGAATGATGGGTATTGCAGCTGCCTTGTTCCAGGCTGGCTGGCCCTCAGCTCCTCTTCAGGATGGAGCCAAGGCCCTGAGTTTGCTTGCTAACCACTTTTCAGGAGGAGGTCACTTCCCATACCTCACCACATGTACTTAAGATTCAATTCTAGAAGAACTAACCAAAGATTGGTCATTGGGAGTCTCACTTGGGGTGTCCTGGGTTGTCCTATGGGCTAGAAGGGCATCTTACAACAGACCACCTAGCTGGGGTGGTCTCAACAGCACGGACCCCAGGCTGGCTGTGTCCACTCAGTTCTGCCGTCATTTCTTGGATTAAAATAGAAACAAGAGCAGCAATGGTGACAGTCACCGTCAGTGCCGACCCAGTGCAAAGGGCATGAAATGGGGCTGGGAAGACATCTCGGCGGGTGAGGTGCATAAAGATCCAAGTTCAAATCACTACAACCCACATGAAGCTAGGCCCAGACCGCACAATGTTTCAAAGGCAAGATGGGATGGGAGGACAGGAAGCTGGTGGGCAGCCAGCCTGGCGTATGTAGTGGTCTGATGTTAGACAAGGTGGAATGACACCCGAGGTCACCCTGAACCTGCACATACACTGCGGCACACATGTGCCCCGCACAAACACACACCAAGGGGACCCCAACAGCCACGTTGATCTGTTCTCCTCTTACAGTTGTGGAGACTGAGGTCCAGGGAGGGGGAGTGGCTGGCCCAGGGCCACACAAGGAATGGGAGGCTAGGACAGAGTCCACCCAGGACACTGACTGATGAGTCTGTTTTGAGCAGTGGCAATAACCTTCGGAAGTACCGATGAGTCCCAGGGATGCCCTGCCCCCAGAAGCCACTTTTCTTACTGGGAAGTGCTAGGAGATATGAGACATGCCCAGTGTCTCCTGCCTGACTTGGGAGTGGTCCTGGCTCTGTCCTCAAAGGGCACTTGATGGACCAGATGGTCCTGGAGACACAAGAGTGACATTTACTGTTATCTATAAGGTAATCTACACAGAGGTGTCCCTGTCTGCTCCCTAGGTGAGTGTTCTTGGTTTGTGTGTCTCTGGTAGACTTTTGTGTGATGAGGTAGGGCTTGTGACAGGAGGCCACCCCAGTTCCAAATTGGGAGAAGGGCAGGAGCCAGAATCCACAGATGAATGTCCAAGGTATGCCAATTCTCATGTTTTTCCATTGGTGGCATAAATGAGATGTAATGCTGTCATATGGGACTCTTCTACAGACTAGGGTGTGTCCTGGGTTCAATCCTGCCCTCTGGACTCCCGGGTTGTGTGTGCCCCAGAAGCACCTCACCTTACTGGGATTGGGAAGTGACTGCATCCTGAGGTCACTGGAGCTCTGGTGACCAGGGCCCTTGATGGGAACATGCCTGGGTGATTTTTAAAATTTGCTGAAATTTTATTTTTAAAAATGAAATTTTGTAAAATCCACATAATGTAAGATTTTCCATCTTCGCCATTTTTAAGTATGCAGTTTAGTGCACTCTAGTTGTTAGACAGTCAGCCTCAGGAAGGGTCGCTGCACCGAGACACCATCCCTACTAGACAACTCCCACCCACACCCCTGGTCTCTCCATCACCAAAACCAAGCCATCGTCCCCCACTAGACAGCTCCCACCCACACCCACCCCTGGCAACAACACTTGGACTTCCTGTCTCTGAATTTGAGTCTTACAGGAAGCTCCGTACAGGAATCACACATCGCTTGTCCCTGGTGCCTGGATTCTTTTATGTGGCATAATGTCCTCAGGGTTTGTTTGCACTGTGGCATGTCATAATGTCTTCCGTTTTAAGACTGAACACTGCTCCTTCATGTGGACATCCTATGTTCCATTTCTGGCTTCATCTGTTGAGGGACACTTGGGTGCCTCAACCCGTGGCTGCTGGGAATGTGGGGTACAAACAGCTGTGAATCTGACTTCCAATTCTTTCCAATCTGTACCCAGAAGTGAATCCATTATTGTTCATCTCCGCCCCCCCTTCTCGTGTGTGTGTGTGTGTGTGTGTGTGTGTGTGTGTGTGTGTGTGCGTACAGACATACTTGTGTATGTGAGTCTGGGTATGTACATGTGACAGCACACATGTGATGGTCCTCTTAGTCTCTGTCCCAGGCTAGCCAGCCTGGGAGCTTCGGGGAGCCTCCCGTCTCTGCTTCCCAATCACTGGGATCACGGATGTGCCCTGATGCCCGGTTTTCACGTGGGTTCCAGCCATTGCTGTGTCGTTTTCTCCACGGCACCATCTCCCTAGCTTCATGGTGAAGATTTTAAGAAGCTGTTTCTACACCAGCTGTACCCTTCACTCCACATCCCCACCAACAAAGCCAAAGGGTTCTAACTTCATTACACCCATGCCAGCGTCCCACCCCACCCCCCACCCACCCCCGAGACAGGGTATCTCTGTGTAGTCCTGGCTGTCCTGGAACTAGAACTCATTCTGTAGCCCAGGCTGGCCTCAAACTCAGAGATCTGCCTGCCCCTGCCTCCTGAGTGCTGGGATTAAAGACATGTTCCACCATGACGATCCCACTGTAAAAAAAACAAAACAACAACAACAACAAAAAAAAAAAACTAGTCTCAAACTAGACATCCTCCTGCCTCAGCCGCCCCGGTGCTGGGATTCCAGGTGTGCACCACTGCACCAGCTCTCTTTGTTTGTGTGCAGTAGCTGTCCAGATGAGCCCACCTCCCCCTGTGGCCTTGTACCTCCCTAACATTGGAGAGACACTTTGCTCAGATAAAATTATTATTTATCTAATAAGCTTTATTTATGTGTGTATGTGGGGTGGTGTGTGTGTGTGTGTGTGTGTGTGTGTGTGTGTATGATGGCCCTCGTGTGGTGACAGATGACAACTTTCCTGAGTAGGAGTTCCTTTTCCACCAGGTAGGTCCCAGGAATCTGACTCAGGTCGTCAGGCTTGGCAGCGAATGCCTTTACCCTCTGAGCCGACTCACCAGCACCCTTTGTTCAATTTTGAAATCTCATGGTTGGACTGTAAAAGTCCTTTAGTGTGGGGGGTGGGGGGGTGCACCTGTGTGTTTGGAGGTCAGAGGTTGACCTTGAGTGTTGCTCCTCAGGAGTCATCTGCCTTGTTTTGTGAGACAGGCTCTCTCACTAGGAGCTTCGCCTATCATTTTAGGCTAGGCTGGCTAGCCAGAGAGCCGGAAGAATCCCCCTGTCTCCGACCCCCAGCATCACCACACCCCAAGGGGTCCCCTTGTCTCTGACTCCTAGTGCCACCCCCAGCACCAGCACACCTGCTTTTTCCCGTGAGTTCTGGTGTTGGACTCGGGTCCTAATGCTTGCACAGGGAGCACTTGACCCAGGGAGCCAGCCATCTCCCAGCCTTTACAGCCCTTTATATATCCAGGACATCCATTTTTTATCAGCTGTGTCGTGTGCAGCTGCCTTCCCCCGTCCCGTGGGTGTGCTTTCTTGGCTGATGCTGACGTTTGCAGCCTAGCTCCTTTTAACTTCGACGAGGTCCAGTTTGTCTCCTTTTCGGGCAAGGTCTTCTGTATCCCAGGTTGGCCTTGAACTCTCCACGCAGCTCAGGATGACCCTGAACTTCTGATTTTCCCGCCTCCAGCTCCCAGTGCTGTGCTTGGGATCAAACCCAGGACTCAGAGCATGCTAGGCAAGCTTTCTGCCAACTGAGCCACCTCCTCAGCCCACCCTTCCAGTTGCTTCTGTTCCCTGTGCTTGGGTGTGGTCCGGCCCCAGGCTCTCTTCTCGGTCTTGTGGCTCGGGTCTCACATTTGGCCCTTTGCTGTGGTGTAGGTGGAGGAGTGAGTGGCATTCTTTCCTGTGGGTATGCTGTTTCCCACCCTGTCTGTTTCCCTGGGTGACTCTGTGTGGCAGGAAGTGTCATGCAGGTGCAGCGCATGGCTTGGGAGGAGAGTGTTGATGCTCATGGGGCTCCACATTCTAGAAGCTCTAGAAGTGTCTAGTGGCCATCTGGGTCGGGGCAGCCGGTCAGTGCTGTGGGATAATGGACATTTTCAGGCGCATCTCATGAGGTCCCTCTTACACCTATGGAAGCTTGCTGGAAGAGGGCTTTCTTTTGGTGGCAGTTGAAGGGGATGTGGCCATGATGATGGGGAAGACACGGTAGCAGGAACATGTGGCCTCTGGACATTTGTCCAGAATGTGGTCACTGCTCACCACCCACTGCTGGTCCTGCCCCCTCCTCTTACCCGGAGCCCCTCCCACCTGCTGCTTCCCCCATCCCAGTCCACACCTTACCTTGTCTTCCACACCCACCAGCTGGTTCCTTCGCTCAGAATCCTCCATGCAGAGTGAGGCTGTAGCTGTCAGGAGAGAGCTGGCCAGCACGCAGGAAGCCCTGAGTTCTGTCAGCCGCGCTGCATAGACTGAGCCTGGTGGTACTTGCTGATAACCCAGCACCCTGGAGCTGGGGCAGAAGGATCACAAGTTTGAGGCCACCCTCCACTACTCAGTGAGTCCAAGGCTAGCCTGGGCTACATGAGACTGCCTCAAAACAACAATAAATCTGACAGGGCCCCCGCTCCCCTCTCTATGCCCTGCACCCTCCTTCCCTACCAGCCCTCCCCCCACTTCTCAGTTCTCATACCTCACTTTCACACAAACCAGGCACTTTCCCACCCCAGGCCTTTGCACTAGCTCTTGGTTTTGCTAGGGACAGTCCTCCTGGAGACAGCCACATGATTAACACACACACACACACACACACACACACACACACACACACACACACACTGTGTTCGGATGTCTGCTCAGATGCCAGCGGATCGGGCAGTCTGTGGTTGGGGCCACTCTGCATTAGAGGCTGTCCCCAGTTCTGTCTGTGCCTTTCTCCTGCTGGCTTCGTTCAAACACACGCACACGCACGCACACACACACACACACACACACACACACACACACGTGTACTACCCCTGACCGTGTGTTCCTCCCTCATCCCACCCCTTGGATGTGGTTTTAAAGGACAGGACTTTGTCTGGTTAGGTTAAGGCTGCCTGTTCAATGCTTGAAGCAGTGGCTGTCACAGAATAAATCATCAAGACCTGTTTGATGAATGAGTGAAGGAAGGAGGAAGGAAGGAAGGAAGGAAGGAAGGAAGGAAGGAAGGAAGGAAGGAAGGAGAGGAAGGAGGGAGGGAGGAAGGAAGGAGAGGAAGGAGGGAAGGAAGGAAGGAAGGAGAGGAAGGAGGGAGGGAGGAAGGAAGGAAGGAAGGAAGGAAGGGGCTGTCACAGAGCTAGCTGAGAATTCCTACCAATTGGAAAGAGGGGAATTGTTGATGTATGGAGGACTGTCACTGTCATTACTGACACGTGGCTAGATGTGTGACCATCAGCCATGTCTGCTGCCTTTCACTGAAGAGCCTGTCTGGAGCGTCACATACCCCAGCTCCTCTCCCTCAGCCTCACCCACACACCCCAGCTCCTCTCCCTCAGCCTTGCTTCTGTTTGGGGACGGTCTTGGGATGTGTAGCTGACTGCATGCCCAGGGTGCATTGCAGGGTTCTGAGTGCCCTGTGGAGAGTGAGCATCATCAAGACAAGGGTAAGTCCTGCTCACAGGAAGTGATGGTGAGCTATAAGAGGGTGGAGGCCAAACACTGACTGAGTGGTGCCTGGATCCTGGATCCAGAGTGTCTGTGAGACTGTGAGGCAGCTCCAGGGAGCCACTGCCCTGTGGGCACAGATATCCAGTCTGTCTGTGGGAGTCTTGGGCACTGCTCAGTGTTAGCCTGGGGTGGAGTGCCTCAGTTTCCCCCACTGCACAATGGAGGCAACTGCAGCCCTGACCTGTGAGGAAGCTGTAAGGGCAGTGATGGGCTGACTGTGATGAACCAAAGCAATAAACAGCCCCAGGCTGTTGCCATGGGGCCTGGTCATGCCCATTCAGTCAGGATTTATTGAGCTCTTGCTGTGTGCCTAGCACTGTGCTGGGTGCAGGGGCCCTGCAGAGGGAAAAAGAGAGGCTGGCCCCATAGCCCTGGCCTTCTAGAAGGAGGGAGAGTGAGACAAATACAGACACTGATGGGGCCATGGCAACCGCAGAGGAATCGGGAGACAGTCAACAGATGGATGCTCACTGGACAGGTGATGTCAGTAAGGAGCGACCACGCCTCCAGCGAGCAATGCCATTGTGACCGTTGTTATCGTCTTTGTCTGTTCAGGACACATAAAAGATATTTCGGGATGGAATACATGCCCCTTTCTGGCTTTTGGAGGCAAAGTCTCATGTAGCCCAGGCTGGCCTAAAACTCACCATATAGCTGAAGATGACTTTAAACTCCTGGTCTTCTGGTCTCCAGCTCCCGAGTGCTGCATGCCAGACGTGGTCACAGGCATGAATGATCACAGGCATGATCACAGGCTTGGTCACAGGCGTGGTCACAGTTATGGTCACAGGCTTGGTCACAGGCATGGTCACAGGCATGAATGATCACAGGTGTGATCACAGGCATGAATGATCACAGGCGTGATCACAGGCACAGTCACAGGCGTGGTCACAGGCACAGTCACAGGCATGAATGATCACAGGTGTGATCACAGGCAGGGTCACAGGTGTGATCACAGACACGGTCACAGGCTTGCTCCGATGTGCCTAGCTTTCGCATCAGTCTTGATTGTTAGAGTATTGTGGAGTGGGGGCTGTGGGGTAGGCAGAGAAGTGGCCCTTTGCCTTCATTTACAGACGAGCCATCTTTGGACACTTGAGGTGCCCTACATCCCCACTGCTTCCCTTTCACTTGGCAGTGGGATTAGCCTCCACTATAATTGGCCACTGCGGCCTGGCAGGCAGGAGCAGGCTTTGCGAGGACAAAGTTGATGGCCAGCTCCATGCTATCACTTACACCTGTGAGGTGTGAGTGACTCACAAAGCTTCTAAAAGTAGACAGTCATACTCAATAATAGCCATCAGGACCCAGCCCTGACTTGGCCAGGCTGGCCCTGCCCCTCAGAGCCTATGTAGACCTACTTGTGCACAGAGGTAGCCTTGATCGACAGAGTCACCCAAGAAGACAGTCCAAGGCAGTGGGGAGTGTAGCAGACCTCTCACCGCTGACCTGAAACCCTGCATCTGCATGAAATCTCTTACCTGTCCTCACGGTAAATGTGCCCCTTCGTCTTGGGGAATCCTTAAAGTAGTGGCGGCAATTTGTCTTAGTCCCCCCTCCCAGCCTGGGGATAGTCTCTTCAGCTCCAGAGTTGCCAGTCCTCAAGTTAAGTGGGTGTGCATGTGCCCGGATGCCACCTATTTGTGCAACAACCGTTTAGTGTGTGTTACCATAGGCTGGGCATCGTGCCGGGTGCTGAGGAGGCAAGTGTTGGGACCCTTTGATTACAGATGACAGAAGTGCATCTCAGAGTATCGCAAGTATCTAAAAAGTTCTGAATTAGGTGAGGCTTCAGGTACGTTGGAATCTAGAGCTTACAGATGTCCTCAGGGCTTGTTTTCCTCCATCTCTAGGCGCTGTTCTTACCTTAGCCTTCTCATAGGGAAGCACCACCATGCCTCTGGCACTCCAGACTTCTGTCCTGTGCACGATGTCAGCAAAAACTCAGCTGATTTTCATTGGCCCATATCTGAGCCAATCACTCAGCTGTGTCTGGGTCATCAATGGCCGGTGCTGACATGGCCTGAGAATGAGAAAGAAGGGTGTCCCCAAAGGAAACTGGAAACACTCTGACCAAGAGAAGAGGACCCATGTAAGCTGGGAGGAGATGGAGGGTGTTCTTAGTCCCCGTGTGCGGTATGTGAAGTTATCTGACCCCTTCTCACGTTTGCCTTTCTCAGTCTGTTTTCCCAGCTGGGAAATGGGCATGGCGGCCCCCAGTGTTGGCAGTCAAGCATCTCACTCATGGTGCCGCTCTGTGCCCAGCAGGGTGCAGAAGCAATGCTGGTGTCCCCAGCCCTGCCTAGCTGTGACCTCGTGGCCTGGTTTACCACCACACAGTGACCATACAAGGAATGGCAAGAGTGGGGAGGGAGAGGCCCCCCCAGTCACCTCCATCCTTAGTGGGGACAGTAGCTTCTCAGCTCCACAAGGCTCTGAAAGCTTGTCTCATGGAAGGTCCCACCCCTGGCAGTGTTAAGCATTTGAGCTCTTGTTGGCATCAGGGCCGGGGGAATGCTTGTCACACTCTGGTGAGCCACATGAGTGAACAGCCCTGGGAATAGCAGGTGGGGGTTGGGAGCCCCTAAATCCTGAGGTACCCATTGGTAAGGCCAGCTACACATTTATGAGGTGCAGCCAAGATGAAAATGGGGTATCCTTCTTCAAAATGTTGTCAGGTGGGGACAAAGAACAACTCAAAACATGCCTGACAGTGGCACATGCCTTTAATCTCAGTACTCCAGAGGCAGAGGCAGGTGGATCTCTGTGAGTTCAAGGCCAGCCTGGTCTACAGAGAGAGTTCCAGGACATCCAGGGCTGTTACACAGAGAAACCCTGTCTCAAAAAAATCAAAACCAAAATAAATAAATAAATGAATGAATGAATAAATAAATAGATAGATAGATAGATAAATAAATAAATAAATAGATAAATAAATAAAGAACTCTAAACATAGGGCAGAGCCTTGGGCACCTGAATTTGTTTCAGGATGAGGGGTTTGTTTCTTTTTATTTTGTATGTGTTGGTGTGGTGTGGTCACACTTGGCGTATGCAGAGGCTCACATCACGCCCGGCTTTTACGTGGGCTCTGGGGATTGAACCTGAGTCCTCATGTTTGAACAGCAAGTACTTTACTAACAACCATCTCCGCAGTCCTAGAGTGGAGCTTTGGAAACACCAGGCCTGAATGACTGGGTAGTCCCTCAGCTGCCTTCAAAGCCGGTGCCACCATGCAGAATGACCTAAGTCTCCTTGTCTGGGGGTGGGAAGGCTACCAGGGAGGGTGGCACCAACAGGAGGCAGCTGGAAGGAAGGACTGCAGGGGCGGGTCCTGGGTCGCTGCTTGTCAGCCCACCTTCACCGGAGGTGGCTGTATTATTGCTCCTTATTGCTGTGTTCCAGGCAGACACTATACTGCTCAGCCTCAGCCTCAGCCTCAGCCTCAGTCACAGCCTTAGCAGTTAGGGAGGAGTCTAAGGAGTCCCCAACTCAAATGCCAACCTCGCCATCTCACCTGAAACAGGCTGGTAGACACACCCAGAACGCTCCCTCTGACATATGCCAAGCTAACCATCCTTTATTTCTGGTGATGCTAAGGATGAAACCCAGGGCCTTGCACATGCTAAGCAAGTGTCCTACCTCTAAGCCACGCCCCCGGCCCTCCCTAGGGGATTCTAGGAGAATATTCTATACACTACTGCTGAGCTATGGTGCAGCTTCTCATTGGTGGATTCTAGGTCAGGGCTCTACTGCTGACTACACCTCCAAGCCTTTCTGGGGTTTCTAGGCAAGTGCTGTACTAATAAACCAGGGTCCTAGCCCCTTATTGCTGTGTTCCAGGCAGACACTATACTGCTCAGCCACAGCCACAGCCTCAGCCACAACCTCAGCCACAGCCACAGCCACAGCCTCAGTCACAGCC